>CM035794.1:4981077-5051077 GCA_020466265.1 Siphamia tubifer | reverse complement strand
ATCAAATAATTGTCTTCAGTTCAGTTTGGTTATTTTTATTTGAGCAGTTCATCTTAAAAAAATATAAAGTACAGAACAAAAGAAACAAAAGACAAAATAAGTCAGAGTCACCAAACAAAAGGAGGTTGACGTTTAGAGAAATGATAAAAATCCTAAACCTCATTTAATATTTTTACAATTTTATTTTATTTTTTTATATATATATAAAGAGGACAAGTGTGGAATAACTGTCCACTGAAGTGAACACGGGTCAATTAAAGCCTATGGGTTAATTATGGGATGTCCAGGCAGGTCAGACTATTGTTTTATAGATCTAGTGTTTGCAGCCGTTGAGTTTGTTTAATTTCAAACTTGTGCTTGTGTGTTGTGTATGGAGGACTAAAAGTGTCTAAATGAAATACAGAGGCATCATTAAATAATTAATTTAACCTGTCATGAATTAAGTAAAATTGGAATTAAATAGATAAATGTGTCATTAAATGTCTCATTAATTCATTAAAATACCAGTTCATTTGATGTGAAAAAAACATATATTATTATTTCACTACTTAATTAATTATTTCATGATCCTTAGTTTAGTTTAATCTTTATATGACAGGGATAGTGCACAACATACGATTGAGCCAGATTATAGCCACATGTGCAGTCCCTGGACAGGAAAATTAAAATGAATGGTAAATTAAATGGATTTAAAATAATAATAATAATAATAAATGACATTAGAATTAATAACAGGGGGAACATTACAACAGACATGTTCTGGGGAGGATTATGTGCAGATAAATACAGCTGCACATCCAGTCCAGATAAAGGATTAATGCAGAGCGTGTGAACACATTCCCAAACACTGGGTGACCTTTGACCTCTAGCTTTGCTTGCATACTGTAGGAAACTAAACTTTATTGACAAAAAATCTAGACTGGCCAGTTTGACGGAAATGTACCTGAAACACAAAAACAAGGCCTTAGTGGATTTGACTATATTTGATTTAGTCCCGCCCACTGACGAAAAACCTCTTGGTTCGACACTGTAGTAGGTTTGACTAGAGTCACGTTAGCCCCCCCCCCCCCCCCCCCCCCCACACACACACACACACACACACACACACACACTTCGACAGGCAACATTGATCGATAAAATAAAGTAATGAATTTGTAGAATAATGGTTTTTTTTCCCTAAAATTAATTGGTATTTTAATGAATTAATGACATATTTATCTATTTAATTCTAATTTTAATTAATAAATGACATATTTAATTAAAGATTTAACCCTTGTGTAATGTTCATATTGTTGTTACTCAGCCAGTGTTTGTGGGTCTGATGGACCCGTTTCATTTTGTGGCTTTTAATACCTAACAATCAAACACTTTTATGTTAAAATACTGAACAGATGTTTACCTTATCCCAATTACAAGCAGTATAAACAATATATATGGTTAATATTATCCCTTTACCATTTTTAGGTCACATTTATAACTTAATATTTAAACCACAATAAAGAAAATCAATTAAAATCAAGATATGAGTGGAAACAAATTTACAAGTGAAGTAAGGTTTTTCAAAACTACTGACTTTTATTTTTTTAAACTTGAAATTTAACCCATTCGGGTGCACAACAGCAGCTGACCACATGAACACAGAGTAAACATATTAGTCAAGACAACACATCAGCTCCATTGAACACATGGCCTTTAGCCACGAGCCTGTACATCACATGAGGGGCGGAGCTTTGCTGTGTGTGTGTGTGTGTGTGTGTGTGTGTGTGTGTGTGTGTGTGTGTGTGTGTGTGTTACAGATAGACTTTTGTAAACATGTATATTGTGTTTTCATGTCCATCTTGGCACCGCTTCTTCTTGTTGATGGTGTTCACACATTAGATTAGAATAATGTCTATCTCTAATAGACACAACACATGAGTGGCAGACATGTACGGCAACAGTATCACACACTTACTTCAGGTTCTGCAGATTGTGGTTCTGTAGAATGGGTTTGGCCGGTTCTGATAAGAAACCACACTGGCAAAGCTATAATTATAGTGTCCTGTAGTGATGCTCGGTTAGGGGGTTTTACAGAAACCCGCCCCGCCCAAACCCAAGACGTAGCTCGGCCCGCCCCGCCCAACCCGCATGATGTCACGTATCGATAAACCCAACCCGCCCGCTATCAACCCGCGATCTTAAATTTGTCTCTAAACTCACATAGTACATTCGCAGCATCTTTACCTTGTGCTTCTAATGTTAAAAGTCATGAAGCATCATTTTTGCCTCCTTTCTAACGTCTCAATATGCACTCCAGCACATAAAATAGACTCCACCCACATCATCACTCTATAAAGCCAACACATACAACGTTTCCGTACAACCTTCGCATCGCCTGTTTTAATCTTCTCCCTGATCAAGTCCCACATTTTCACTCTTATCTCTGAGTGTTCAGGGAGATTTGGCGCTAATAACAAATAACAAAAAGTTGGGATAAAAAAGCATTCAAAACAGGAAGTGATGGGCTTGCACATGCGCGAGCCGAGCACACACACACACACACACACACACACACACACTTCAGCGGGTATTGATCGTCCCTGACCCGCCCCACCCACATCCGCAATATGTATTAATACTGCGACCCAGCCCGCCTGACTCGCGGGTCACCTGCCGATATCCGCTGGCCAGTGGGTAGCCCACGCAACACTAGTGTCCTGCCTCCAGTTTGTAGCATATAGAGTGTGAAAAAATAAAGATTCCCGCAAAACAGAAGGTCAAATTCTGCACCTGCAGTTCATATACAACGTTGCAACATTGTTTGTCAACACTTTCATTTTCTCGCACATTTGACCCTTTGATGTTCTGTTCTGTTTACCAACACTGTGTCCTGTCTAGACCTGCTGTGTGCGACACAGAACATCCATTTCCACACTTCTATTAGCCCCGGGTCCAGTGGACCCAGACGTCTTATATGTAATAGAAATGTGTATGGTGTGTGGTCATTAAATATGTATTCTGATATATGTTTTTTACAGAAAATGAGCCAAAGTCAGTGAATGTCAGTTTTAAAAATGAATTAATTGTATCATTTTTCTTTTCATAAATAATGAAAACAGGTCCCACAGACCCGAACACCACACAAGGGTTAATAATGTATTTCTTTATTTATGTAATTTAGTCACTTTTAGGCCTCCATAGGCTGTGGTTCCCTGTGCCTTTGAACTAAACTCCACAGCGTTTCCAACAGCAGCCATGGGTAGAATATACGCCAAAACAATCAGCTGTTTTACTGTTACGTTATGGACTTAACTGATTTTAAACTTTTCATTTTAAACTTTGCTGTTTTTAAATGTCAGAGGGAAATATGTGACTGTTAAAAAATACTAATTAAACTGCAGCCTGGTCAGTTTAAAAATGAGCATTTTATGATGAAAAAATAATATGGAAGTATATTTGTACCATCGGATATTGAAGAGTTGTATTTTCTAAGATTTTTAAAAATAGTTTTATTTCTTTTCTTTTTTTTTTTTTTTACACATAGTTTCATAATCTGAATTCACACACTGTAAAAAATATGAATCTGACCAAGGGTTTTGTTTGGATTTTTGATTTAGATTTTTTGCTTAATTAAAGGGAAAAAAGTCTGCAAATGGAACAAGTGAAGATTTACTTGGTTATTAATCAAACACTATAAAAATACATGAAATCTAAATCTGACTTTAAGTGTATTAGTGTCATTTCTATATTTTAAATCTGTGATCAGATTAAATCAGACAGAATCAACTACAGAAGAACTTTACTGTCAGATAGAAGAAGTGGTTTATAGACAATAGATCTGGAAGTAATCTGATTAAACTAATCTGATTAAACTAATCTGATTAAACTAATCTTATTAAATTAATCTGATTAAACTAATCTAATTAAACTCATCTGATTAAACTAATCTGATTAAACTAATCTTATTAAATTAATCTGATTAAACTAATCTGATTAAACTCATCTGATTAAATTAATCTGATTAAACTAATCTGATTAAATTAATCTGATTAAATTAATCTGATTAAACTCATCTGATTAAACTAATCTGGTTAAACTAATCTGATTAAATTAATCTGAATAAATTAATCTGATTAAAGTCATCTGATTAAACTAATCTGATTAAACTCATCTGATTAAACTAATCTGAATAAACTAATCTGATTAAACTCATTTGATCAGGATAACTCTCACTGTTTTTTTTTAATGCTTAATTTATGTTGTTTTTCTACTCAATTCAGTTTTTTTTCTTAATTTGAGATTTTTTTTGTTTAACTCAAGATTATTTTCTCAATTCAAATATTTTTTTCCTGCTTATTTCCAGATTTTTTGTCTTTAGAAGAAGGGATTTATAGACAATAGATCTGGAACTGATCTGATCATTTTCATTGGTTCCAAAGGCAGATTGCATTTAGGGTTAGGGTTAGGGTTAGGGTTAGACCCTTGGTCAGATTTATTTAAATAAGATTTTCAAGATGTAAAAATAAGTACATTTTAATCTGATCACATCTGATTTATTGGAACCATTTATTATATATTTGGAATTTAATGGAGTTAAAGGGTTAAAAAACACAAAACAAAAACGCGAGTTTCCTTTTTTGACTCGTCTTGTGAACTGAACTGAACTGAACTGATCTGAACTGAACTGATCTGAACTGAACTTTTCCTGCCACTCATTCCTTGTGCCACTTTCTAAGACTGTTGAAATTTTGAGTCCGTCCAAATGTTTTCGTACGTCAGACATGATCGACCTCTGAATCACCTCCAGCTGACTCTGTCTGTGCTCACAGATCCTGCTGCATTTTTTTAATTTTAATTTTGTTTTGTTTTTTTATTTTCTTTCTTTGCATTATTATTATTTTTTTAATTTAATTGTATTATTTGTTATTTTCATTCTTTATCATTTCTATTATTTTAATTGTTTTTTTCTATTTTATTTTATTCATCCATTTTTTTTGTATTATTTATATATAACTTTTAAAATGTTATATATTTTTTATTTTATTTTCTATATGATTTTTGCAGGATATAAAATGGCACAAATGAAGCAGAGTGTGATTCAAAGTGGTTTTAAGTGTAACTGTGTAAATATCCCTCATAACAAAAGGCCAAATTACTGTATGTTTATACTGTACCTCTTATATATTTTCTATTTTACTATAAAGGTGATTTTCTAGTCATTTACACACACACATATATATATATATATATATATATATATATATATATATATATATATATATATATATATATATATATAAATCTATATAAAACTATGTGCTTCTATTTGATACATTTAGCGTGGAAATATTGATCATGTTTATACTTCTAATGGAATGATATCTTTTTATCTTGATGATTATTATTGTAGCAGTTTCATGTTCACACCTTTTATCTCCAGCTGAAGCAGCTCAGTATGTACAGGACATAGAAACATGTTGAAACAAAAAAATATTAAACATTTGTTTCAAAAAACACACTTGTCTCCTTTTGTCTGTATGTTATTGACGACACCCTACAACATCATTGAAGGATTTATCATGCTTTTATTTTCACTGTATTACATTATATTGCATTGTCTCCCACAATTCACCTGTATATTATACAATTATATTATGAAAGGTTAACAAAGATTAAGTAAAAACAAACATAACATTTTATATATATATATAATCATATCTGTATTTGTCAGTATAATGTATCAGTCCCATTAGATCAGGGGTGTCAAACTCATTTTAGTTCAGGGGCCACATTCACCTAAATTTGATCTGAATTGGGTCGAACCAGTGAAATAGTAACATAATAATAATAAATAATATCAACTACAAATATTTCTCTATATTTTAGAGTGAAAAAGAGTAAAATGAAATCAAAGAAAATGCAAATAACATGAAACAATAAAATAATAAGCCTAATTTTAACAATATTATGCTTCCATTTATCACTTCCACATGTTCATTATAAGTTACAGATCATATTGGATCAAATACGTATGGACAAAATATTTCATATCAGGCAGATTTTTCTTAAAAATACGCTGATTTCTCTTGAAACACTTCATATTTGTTCAAGATTATTCAGATATTTTGTGAAATTATACTTTGTTTTAAATATTTACACTTACAAAGATTAAAAAAAATTGTAGTTGAGTAATTATAGATTATTACGATTGTATTTTATTGGTCTGACCCACTTCTGATTGAATTGGATTGAATGTGGAACCTCAAATGAAATTATTATTAATATCTTAATCTTTATTTTTGTATTTCACCAATTCATCTCAAGGGCCAGACTGGATCCTTTGGCAGGCCGGATTTGACCCCCGGGCCTTATGTTTGACACCTGTGCATTAGATAAAGTGTGTATAGTGCATTAAAAATAAAACTTACAAAGTCGTTAGAGGATGTTGTTGTTCTGTGTCCACTGGGAAAGTCAAATAAAATAAAAGTGAGGCGTGTAAAGCGTGTACACCAGGGGTCAGAAACATCCAGGGGCCACATTCAGCCCCCAGGTGAACTCCAGTGGCTCAGATCAGTTAAATATAAGAACATAAGAAGATAGAAACACGTGGTGTCATGCACAACAAACCCCGCCCCCTCACAAACATTTTTGCTCTTAATTGACACTAAAAATATGAAACTGTGGGTTCGACCTTTCATTCAAACATGTACAGTTTTTAGAACAAAGACGTATTATTTTGGGGTTCACCAGAGTAAAGACACTGATGTGAAAAACAACAAACTGTCCCTTTAAAAGTGTATTTTCTTAGCCTAGGATCTAGACTGTCCCCAGTGGCCGCAAATGGTATTTGCTACGGGGGAGAGTCTAGAAAGTCTAGGTGAATTTGTGGGCGGGATAACCGCTGTCTGTCAAGTTTTCTCTTTACACAACGCCACGTTATTGGATGGGTAACCAGTCAGAGCCAACCAATCAGAGCGATGAACATGATTCCGGACTCCCGTACACTATTTGGCACCGGCCGCTTCGGATCTCCTCCGGGTCGCCTTTGCCGAGTTGTGCTGCTCGTATTCCCAGTTTTTCGGCCTCTTGCAACTGGTCATCCATTAGGGCTAAAAGGGGTGACACAACGATCACCAGCGGGTTGTGCAGACCCATGCGTCGTCCCACTAGCGGAGCCAGCTGATAAATCAAACTTTTGCCATACCCGGTGGGCAAAACTCCGACAACGTCCCTTTTTTCCAAAAACAGCTTAAGTGCCGTTTTCTGCTCCTCTCGCTGGGAAAACTGTCATTTTAAATCACCTAGCGTTGCTGCCAAAGCCAGCTCCAATGGTTGTTCCTGGTGATGAGCCATGTTGTCTAGCAGCTAGCAACTGGTGTTACGGCAATGTGTGCTAGCTGCTTGCTAGCTGCTACGTCTCTGCGACTACAACATTACGTGTCGTATTTGTGTCGTCATGAGGCAGGGCGGGCTCCAATCCCGCCCCTCGCGATTTGATTGGTCCGGTCCATTTTGGATTTTCAGATCTGAGGCTGTCTAGTCTGTCTCCCCGTAGCAAATACCATTTGCGGCCACTGGGGACAGACTAGATCCTAGGCTAGTATTTTCTATCATTTCTATAGTTTAAATATATGATCAGATTAAATTATTTTATAATATAACACAGTTCTTCTATTTATCTGGAACTAATCTGATTAAATAAATCTGACCAAGATCATTTTACCTGCTTCTGTTTCTGTAGTTTTTTCTTAATCAAAGATTTTATAAAATTTTTGCTTAATTCAAGATTTTTTTTTTTGCTTAATTACAATTTTTTGGTTCAATTAAAAAAAATATTTGATTAATTGAAAAAAAAATTTCCAAATTCAAAACTTTTTTTCTGCTTAATTTTTAATATTTTTTTTGCTCCACCTACAGAGGAACTTTTCAGTCAGACAGAAGAACTGATTTATAGACAATAGATCTGGAACTGATCTGATTGAAGGAATCATACCGAGATCATCTTGTTCCGTTGGCAGATAGTTTGTTTTGTTTGTTTGAATTATTAGAAAAAAATCATCTTGAATTAAGCAAAAAAAAAATTTATTTTCCTCAGTGTTACTAATGGAAACCCTAGAAATATCACTGCAAAAATCCAAATATTTTGTCACTTCTCATCAAACTAGTGTTTAAATGATTTTAACTTGTTCCATTGGCTGAGTTTTATTTTTTTCTTAAATCATGATTTTTTTTTTCTTAATTCAAGGGGAAAAAAATCTGCCAATGGAAGCACATAATATGATCTTGGTTAGATTTTTTTCAATAATATTTTCCAGATCTATTTTCTATAAATCATTATTTCTATCGGACTGAAACATTACTCTGTAAGTGAAGCAAAAATCATCATGAATAAAGACAAAAAATGTTGAATTAAGCAAAAAAAAACTCACATTAAAGAAAAAAATCTTGAATTACACAGAAAAAAAATCAATTAAGTAGAAAAAAAAAACAAGCAAAAAAAAATAAATCTCGAATTAAACAAAAATAAAATTGTGAATGTAAAAAAAATGCAATGAGTGAAAACTATCCCGGTCACATTAGTTTAATCAGATTAGTTTAATCACATTAGTTTAATCAGATTAATTTAATCAGATTAGTTTAATCACATTAGTTTAATCAGATTAATTTAATCAGATTAGTTTAATCAGATTAATTTAATCAGATTAGTTTAATCAGATTAATTTAATCAGATTAGTTTAATCAGATTAGTTCCAGATCTATTGTCTATAAACCAGTAAAGTTCGTCTGTAGTTATTCTTTCTGATTTAATCTGATCACAGATTTAAACTATAGAAATGACACTGATCCACTTCAGGTCAGATTAATATTTTTTACAGTGTGATCTAAATGTCCAGTGTCTTCCTCAGGGAAACTAAGGGTTAAATTGTGGTTGACACCTCCCGTCCTATTTTGGCAAATGTCCTGAAATATAAAACATTCAGAGACAATATTTACTGACTGTTAATAAAAGGCAGAACAATTAAATTAAATTAAGCAGAACCTTCAACGACTTTCATTTATAATGGTTTTGTTTCTGAAATACATCAAAATATGGAGGACTAAAAGTGCCAAAATTGTAAAATTAAATATATCATTAAATAATTAATTAAATACAATGGTATGAAATACCCAGCTAACGGACATTCCAAGTAACGAAAAAAACCTTTACCTAATTTTTTTTGAGTCTGAATACGAAAGGAAATTAAATTTACGAAACAAAACCGAAGACATAAATACTATGGACATTATTGTACGTACTGTACGTAAATACGTCATTTACCTTCTGTACGTAGCATCCCATTGGCTATGAAGGAGCTACCCATGATGCTTTTGGTGACCTTTGACCCTCATGCATCACAGAGTTCTAACGGACGTAAAGGACAGAGCCACTGCTGCCTCGTGAGCCCCTCCCAGTGGGTTCACCTAAACCCACAGCATTCGTTATCCATGACCGGCCCGAAGAAAGTGACTCCCAGTGCGAACGAAAACCAAACCAAAAAAACACCCCGAAAAAATGTCCACGAGCCGTGACATCACCCACCCTGACGACATATACGCCCTGAGCACCCCAAGAAGACCACCCCAGGAAGACCACCCCAGGAAGACCACCCCAAGAAGACCACCCCAAGAAGACCACCCCAAGAAGACCACCCCAGGAAGACCACCCTAGGAAGACCACCCCAAGAAGACCACCCCAGGAAGACCACCCCAGGAAGACCACCCCAGGAAGACCACCCCAAGAAGACCACCCCAGGAAGACCACCCCAGGAAGACCACCAAAACTCATCAAAGGTAATCGTCCGTCAATAAACACAGCTGTAGGTGAAAGTGACAATGGGATGAAAATGACCCACATGTCTGGTATGAAAATGACCCACATGTCTAGTATGATAATGACCCACATGTCTAGTATGATAATGACCCACATGTCTAGTATGATAATGACCCACATGTCTAGTATGATAATGACCCACATGCCTGGGATGAAAATGACCCACATGTCTGGTATGATAATGACCCACATGTCTAGTATGATAATGACCCACATGTCTAGTATGATAATGACCCACATGTCTAGTATGATAATGACCCACATGTCTAGTATGATAATGACCCACATGTCTGGTATGAAAATGACCCACATGTCTAGTATGATAATGACCCACATGTCTGGTATGAAAATGACCCACATGTCTGGTATGAAAATTATCCACATATCTGGTATGAAAATGCCCCACATGTCTGGTATGAAAATGACCCACATGTCTGGTATGAAAATGACCCACATGTCTGGTATGATAATGACCCACATGTCTAGTATGATAATGACCCACATGTCTAGTATGATAATGACCCACATGTCTAGTATGATAATGACCCACATGTCTGGTATGAAAATGACCCACATGTCTGATATGAAAATGACCCACATGTCTGGTATGAAAATGACCCACATGTCTGGTTCATTTCATGGTTTAATGTTGAATGTTCAGTCAGTGACACATTTACTCACTGACACCAACACATTTCATCTAAAATATAAATCTACATGTTCTTTTACTTTTAACACATAGTTCACACAAATTGGTAAATATTCATAATTTTTAAAATGTTTGAGGGTTAGTAATGCAACACTTCTGGAACAAATTAATTTCATAAGTAGAGGTACCCCTGCATGTCATTCATTAATTAAAATTGGGATTAAATAGATAAATATGTTAATAATTTATTAAAATTTAATTTGATTTGAGGCAAAAAAAACATTATTTCACTAATTAATTAATTATTTCATGGTCCTTGTGTTACCATGAAATCATGAATTTATTTTATCTGTCAACCTCACCCATCAAAGTCAGAGGGCGGGTCTTAAAACTGTTAAGATCCGTCCACTGACTTTAATGTTTGGATACTTTAGGAAACTAAACTTTATTGGCGACTGATGAAAATGTCGACTCTTGCTCCGACACTCCCAATGAAGTGGATTTGATTAGATTTGTGTTAGCCCCGCCCACTGACTTTGATGGGTGAGGTTGACAGATAAATAAATTCATGATCCACTGCAACACAAAGATCATGAAATAATTCATTAGTGAAATAATAATATATGTTAAATTAATTTGTATGTTAATGTGTTAAAGACACATTTAATTAAGTATTTAATGATGTATTTATTTACATTTTACTTTAACTGTTGATCCGTGAATCATATCAATACATGTAAATAATTGGTGTAAAATATAGTATTTTTGAATATGTTGGAATGAAATAAAAGTGACATAATTACTTACTTAAATAACAATATATTTCTTTTTTTACCCTAAATTATTGGCATTTTAATTAATTAATGGAATTTTAATTAATTAATGACAGATTTAATAGCACATGTATCTATTTAATTCCAATTTGAATTCATTATTTAACAATGTATTTATTTAATGTTGGCACTTTTAGTCCTCCATAAAAACAATCCATCGTTGAGAAATAGACTCTGCACCCTAATTGAAGCCAATGAAAAAACTGCTCATTTAAGAAGAAAATGTTGATTATAAAGAGGAGAAATCAGACATAATCACCTCATTCTGAAGACAGACTTCTAAAAGTAAAGACCTCTATTCCACAATTTAATAAAAACTATATAGTATGTAATAAATAACATGAAAACAAAGTTAAGGTTTACAATACACCAAGTGCAAATACTGGTAAAATAAGCAAGAGTATTATATATATTTGACATATTTCTACAACTTTGGGATAAAAATGACATTTTCTACTTGACTAAATGAAGCTACAGCACCACATGTTCTCTTATCAAACAGTGAAAGTCATCATAACTTACTGTGATTTTGATGCTAAATGAACAGAAACCTGCTGATGTGGACGTTTGGATTGACACTGTTCCCAGAAGTGGAACCTGTTTATATTCCTGTGTTGGTTTTTATTCCACATAAGACACCTTTAGAAGCAGGACGAGAAAGTGAAGGAGATAGAAAAGTGTGTGTGTTTGTGTGTGTGTGTGTGTGTGTGTGTGTGTGTGTGTGTGTGTGTGTGTTCGCTCATGCAGGTCTGTCGTCTCCTTTCTTGCAGCTTCAATTTCCCTGACAACCCTGTTGGACAAAGAACAGTCAGTGAACACATTTTCAGGATTACGACACTCTCTCTCTCTCTCTCTCTCTCTCTCTCTCTCTCTCTCTCTCTCTCTCTCGTCCTTACAGAACTGCTTCTTTTGCGTTTCCAACAGTCTGGGTTCAGTCTTTTCTGTTCGTCCGCCAGCGCCTTGGCCTGTACGGTGAACGCCCGCCGCTCCTCGCTTCGCATTTTCTTCCACCGTTCGCCGAGGAGGACGCTGATGGCTCTGCAGCGCACGTGTCACATGGAGAACATGAGAAGGTTCAAACTTTAGCCCCTGATGGGGAATTACTTTTGGACAATAAGCTCCGCCCACTGCTGCATTCTCATCCAAACACAGACTTTCTCTAACCAACAATAAAATCCCCTTCATCAGAATTAAATATTTTAAACTCCATAAATATAATTAATACAAGATCATTTCAAAGAGTGATTTCATTCTTTAAAATACAAATACAAATGACAAGAACACGCTTTTAAACACGTACGTAGCGGCGGCAAAAGTACTACATTCTGGAGAAGTACAAGTACACTCTGGTAAAAGTACAAGTACTGATTCAACTCCTTTACTGATGTAAAAGTAAGAAAAGTACAACTTCTCAATTGTAATAAAGTTAAAAAAAAAAAGGAACTACATTTTTCTCATAGTTCTGCATTTCTTATCTTATAATTTGGACTCATGCATTTTTTAAATTTCATAATTTGGGGCGGCTGTGGCTCAGTTGGTAGAGTGGGTCGCCCAATGACCGAGAGGTTGGGGGTCCGCGTCCCAGCTCTGGCTGTCCACATGTCGAAGTGTCCTTGGGCAAGACACTGAACTCTGACTTAGGCCCCCAGTAGGACTGACCTTTGACCTTAGAAACCAACTGGTGTATGAGTGTGTGTGAATGGGTGAATGTGAGGCTAATGTAAAGAGCTTTGAACCATGAAGGTGGAAAATAACTATAGAAGTGAAGAACATTTACTCATCTTTAAAGGTTTTATTTTTTGAGACTTTTATGATTTTTTCTGATTAAATAAGTATTATTTCATCCTAGACATAAACAAATGCACTTTTACTTTTTACTTTATTATAATTGAGAAGTTGTACTGTTATACTTTTACTTCAGTAAAACAGTTGAATCAGTACGACTACTTTTACCAGAGTATTTTTTCACACTAGTAGGTGTACTTCTACTGCAGTACAGAATGTGAGAACTTTTACTTCAGTACAGAATGTCAGTACTTTTACTTCAGTACAGAATGTCAGTACTTTTACTTCAGTACAGAATGTCAGTACTTTTACTTCAGTACAGAATGTCAGTACTTACCACCTCAGGATAAAAGTCACATTTAATATATAATATGAATGAACACAAAAATCGTATTTCACCGAAAAAAATCTGAATTGTGCGTTTAGATCATAACATATAACATATGACATATACTTATATTCCAGTGAAAACACTCACCTGTTGTCTTTTCCCGGGTACATCTGCGTGTACTCCACCCTGAACTTCTTGGCGAACAGCATGAAGGCGTTCATTGGCCGCTTGCACTTGGTTGCCGTGGTGGCGGCGTGCTGGTTCTTATGTGGTTTTGGCTGAGTGGAGCGGGAGCGCCCGGGCCTGGGGGTACCTGAAGGTTTGACACCAGTGGGGGTTCATACAAAGGCTGGACCATATTAGAAAAAAACCCACAGACATTGCAATTTTTTAACCCTGCGATATATATTACGATGACAAAATACTTAGGAGTAAATAACGGTTGTGGTGCCGACACAAATGGTCAAACAGATTAGTGGTCGACACAGAACATGCGTTTCAGTGTCATTCTTCTTGTAGCTGAAGTAATTAAATAAAATGAATAATTCAAAATAAAAATAAATGAATAAATACATAGCTTCGTGTGACATCACCGCATCACCTAGTAATGTGTACCGCCATTTTAAAAGGGGAAAACAACAACTAGACAGATAGTTCTGTTACGATGTCCTACGACTATTTTGGTGCATGGGAGTTTGCCCAACCAGTCCACATGTATTTTGTGGATTTGGAAAAGGCTTATGACCGTGTCCCCAGAGGAATCCTGTGGGGGGTACTCCAGGTGTACAGGGTAGATGGTCTCCTACTGGGGGCCATTCAGTCCCTGTACCGAAGGAGTGAGAGTCTGTTCCGCATAGCCGGTAATAAGTCGGACCGTTTTCCGGTGAGGGTTGGACTCCACCAGGGCTGCCTTTTGTCACCGGTTCTATTCATAACTTTTACGGACAGAATTTTTAGTGGGGGAGGGGGTCAAGTTCAGTGGCGGGAGGATCTCATCTCTGCTTTTTGCTGATGATGTGGTCCTCTTAGCCCCATCGAACAGCGGCCTCCAACTCTCATTGGAGCGTTCGCAACTGAGTGTGAAGTGGCTGGGATGAAGATCAGCACCTCCAAGTCTGAGCCCATGGTCCTCAGCCGGAAAAAGGGTAGAGTGCCCTTTCCAGGTCGGGGGGAGGGTCCTGCCTCAGGTGGAGGAGTTCAAGTACCTTGGGATCTTATTCACGAGTGATGGAAGAATGGAGCAGGGATCAACTGGAGAGCTGTCCGTATAAATTCCAGGCAGGTTCTTGGCGAAATGACCGAATGACGTGGCCTAATATCGAGTGGCCAGACATCTGCGACTAACTTGTCTAAAGTCCTGGCATATACACGAGAAAAAATGTGAACTTCTAAGAGCCTGAGAGCATATGTTTAGTTTGAGGTAGGTTACACACATGTATTTAAATACTTCTCTGCCCTTCACTCACCCAGCCTCCAGAACATTCCACTATTTTAGTTTTACTTCCACTTTAATTTCAGACTCCAGGTTTTACCATCATCTGGAGATATTCTTCTCAGCGCCTGAAGCCATGCTCCATGTTTTTAACCCTGTTCTGTCAGTACGTGGAAAAAGACATTTCTCTTCCATCCAGGCATGGTTATAGCACCTGAAGGCTGCACAAAATTTGGGCATTTTACATGAAGTCTTAAGCGTACAGGATGGTGCAGTGCAGTTCACTCAGTGGTTGATACGCTGTTGTTTTCCCCTTTTACTAGCGGAAGTGATGTCACCGCGAAGCTATGTATAAATAAATAAGACAAATAAAAATATACATTAAAAATACATAAAAATAAAAGAATTAAAAAAAAATACATTTATAAAATAAAATACAATTATATAAAAATAAATAAATGAATTAATACATAAAAAAGACAAATACAAATAAAAAATACATAAATGATACATAAAAATAAAACAATAAAAAATAAATATAAAAATATCATTGGATTTTCAGATGATACAGGTTAATATAATAAAGGGAAGTCATATGAAGTGGAATACCTTGTAATGTGTGCCTGTCTGGGGACACAGCGCCCCCACTGGACTGGGAGGCCCGCCGCCGCCTGGCCATACTGCTCAGCACGTAAACGGCAGAAGAATCCAGCGGAGTAAAATCATAACTGTGATGGAAAGAGACACCAACAGGTTTGACACAAAGTCTGCCTTTTACATGTCAGCGTTACTGTAGGACTGCACAAACTAAAAACTTCTGACACCAAATCAATTCATTTTTTTTTAAACTCCACTGTTTATTTTAGTGTTTTTCAGCCTCAGGGTCGGAACACCATGTGGGGTCGCCTGGAGTTCAAATAGGGTCATCTGAAGTTTATAGTAATTGATGATGATGATGGTAATACTACTACTACTACTACTACTACTAATAATAATAATAATAATAATAATAATAATAATAATAATAATAATGAAAATAACTAGACTGAAGGAAATGTGTTTGTCTCTTGTCAGATCACTGTAGTTGTGTCTGGTGAGAGGAAGAAATATCTGCTGTTCACCTCATATGTGGAATCTGTTTGTCAGTGTTTGTGGACTGAGTCACTTCTATTAAAGCTCCTCCCATTTTCTGTGAGTAAGAGACTTTCCCCGTTGCCATGGAAACCGACCTGGAGTTCCACACACAGACACAGACACAGAGCTGACTGGAGTAAAGCCTGTCTGAATGTTAAACCATTCCTCTGAACTCCTGCAATTTTTGGGAAAACTGTAAATAATTGGTGAAAACAAAGGTGAACATAAGTGACAGAAGGTTCTGAGGGACAAGTAGATAAATCTAAACTGAAGCACTATGGAACTGTTTGTGTCAAATGTTCCCTATGGTACTGTTTCAGACGCTGTAGTTCTTTCATAATTCACAGTTGCAGTTACAGTTGCAGTTAATTAATACTGTTCAGTATTAATTGTAAATACAAACTGGACCGACTCTTTATATTCTGACCAAGGAAAATAGAATCCTCACTTTCTTGCATTCATTCAAACTTTTAGCCTAGCAGCGCTATCCCTATTCATTACATGTATAGGTCTAGGAACACTTCATAGTCAGGGGAGGCGGGGCTAAAAGGTTGTCTTTTAAATCTCTCTGTATGCAATAGGACGGTACTACAACAAATCAGTGACATCTTTAGGATGATGTAGTTAGGAATCTATTTAACTTGACTTGATGTGCAGGGGAACCAATCAGGTGTTAAGATCCGCCCACTGACTTTGATGAGTGAGGATGACAGATAAAGTAAATTTGTGATTCACAGCAAAAGGAGGACCAGGAAATAATTAATTAATTTGTCAAATATGTTTATTTTTATATCTCAAATGAATGAATGAATTAATGACACCTTTATCTATTTATCATTTTTAATTAATTATGTAATGATGTATTTATTTAATTTTGGCACAGTTAGACCTCCACAGTGGTTAGCAGGGCTCTAAATTAACTTTTTTCATCACCAGCCAGTGTGGCTAGTAGATTTTTTATCTTACTAGCCAATCAGAAATTCAACTAGCCATTTTTTCCCCTGACCAAAATGAGACATATGCCTTCAAATTTCTTTAAATTATTTTATTTAACCTTTTCCTCTTGAAATAATTCATTTCTTTAAACATATGATCACTTTTTTTTTTTACATTTTCACATTTAACTCCTAACTTCTTTACTTTTTATCTCCACTGTCCACATTAAATATCTGTAAACATACACTCACACCACATCTTGTTGCTTTTATATTTTCTCACCTTTCACTGTTAACACTTCTTTACTTTAATCTCACCTATATTATTAATACAATACATATTTGTTGCTAAATTTTCCTCAAGTTTTCTCTAACCCTAAATTCAACAGTCGCTGTAATACATTATGTCTCTCTCTGTGTCGAACACCATCCACTCACGACCCCCGAGTCATTTTGGGTTAAATGTCCTCTGCTTTTTCTTTACCTCAGACTCGACAACATCCCCTCCAGTCTCACCCCCACACTCAGAACCTCCCAACCATCGCCACATTCTTTTTTTTCGTTCTCACTGACACAACACACGCTTCAGAAAATATTCTCCTTCTTCTATCTCTTAACGTCTTCTTCTTCACCTCAGAGTCAACCGCGCGAAAATGCTCGAAATCGAATGCAATGAGGACGCAGCCTGACGCAGCCAATGGATGCATGCGACGTCATCACGCTAGAGTTCATGGGAAATGGAGGAACTTTCGTCTTGTCGGTGTTCAGGACTAGAGAAGGTTTTCTAACCAGGACACTTTTCTAAAAAAAATTTCTATCACTCGCCACCAGCCAAAGTGGCTAGTAAGTTTTTTTTTTACCCGCCAAAATGGATTTTCACCCGCATTTGGCGGGTTGGCGAGTGTTAATTTAGAGCCCTGGTGGTTGGTATTATCATAGTTGATATGACTTTACCTCCTGAATGTGTCAAAAACCAGTGAGTCATCAGTGTCTTTGGCATCTCTGTGTCCAGGAGGCAGGCACAAATCTCCAACTTCCATATCATAGCACGGTATCCCATAATGCACCACGGTTAAACTTGGGTAAAATGATGACCAACCTGACAGAAAAGACAGAATATGTGTGAAATAGACCCGTGGATCATCTTCATACACTAGTGAGGCATACCTACCTTTGCTTTTGACATAGAAGGGGTGGTCAAGTTGGCACTGGGCGGTCAAAGGGGCGTGTCCAAATGGCCCAGGGTTAAAGGTCAAGTGAAGGACAGTCTGACCAGACAACACAACCTCTGAATGCTCCACCAGCTGCAGACCTTCAGAGCCATAACTCTGAAAATAAACAAAGCACATATGTGATTTTAGAGCCACTATTCTGTCTTTTTAACTCCAGATGTGTCAGCGCTAAATGAATGGTTTAATTTAATTATTCAATAGAAATTCTACTGCTTTTTGTTTTTTGACAGTGTTGTTCCCAGGGCTGTACAGTAGTACTCGAGTCTGGTCTTGGACTCCAGTCCGCATTCGAGACCATTTTTTATGGTCTCAGACTTGTGTCAGACTCACTGGTATTAGACTTGGACTGGTCTTGGACACTGGTCTTGGACACTGGTCTTGCCAAATATGGTTCTTGGTCTCGACCGAGTCCAGGCGTCTAAATTTAAGTTAACTGCAGAGCGAGGTGGTGCTTAGCCTGATAAGCTAGGCTATGTGTTATGTTAACGTTAACATTAGCTAACATAGCGGAAGATAAACCAAGGTAATGTGTTTATGGACATAGTTATCATCACTTACTCTACATCTGGTATTACTGGTTTCATGAGATATAAAAAAAAATCAAATGATTGGTTGTGGTGAATTTGTAGTTGTTTGATACTGTCCTGATGTAACAAAAGGTAGCAGCTCCAGCGTTTTGTTAACGTTCACTTTAGGGTAAATGTATGTGTGTGTGTGACTTTGTTTGGAAATAAAAAAAGAACATATTTTAAATTGCACCCTGGTTTTTTTTTTTTTTATTATTTAATCAAACTTTAATGTTTCCTGAAAATAGATGTTTCTCATTAGCGCAAAACTAAATAACAAAATTATACAACATAGGTTTTCCAATGAAGAAATAAACTAATCATAGAAGTAAACTGGTAATACTGGTCATACTGGTCTGTGTTACACTGGTAATACTGGTCATACTGGTCTATGTTACACTGGTAATACTGGTCATACTGGTCTATGTTACACTGGTAATACTGGTCATACTGGTCTATGTTACACTGGTAATACTGGTCATACTGGTCTATGTTACACTGGTAATACTGGTCATACTGGTCTATGTTACACTGGTGATACTGGTCATACTGGTCTATGTTACACTGGTAATACTGGTCATACTGGTCTATGTTACACTGGTAATACTGGTCATACTGGTCTATGTTACACTGGTAATACTGGTCATACTGGTCTGTGTTACACTGGTAATACTGGTCATGCTGGTCTGTGTTACACTGGTAATACATCATACTGGTCTATGTTACACTGGTGATACTGGTCATACTGGTCTATGTTACACTGGTGATACTGGTCATACTGGACTATGTTACACTGGTAATACGTCATACTGGTCTATGTTACATTGGTGATACTGGTCATACTGGTCTATGTTACACTGGTGATACTGGTCATACTGGTCTATGTTACACTGGTGATACTGGTCATACTGGTCTATGTTACACTGGTAATACTGGTCATACTGGACTATGTTACACTGGTAATACGTCATACTGGTCTATGTTACACTGGTAATACTGGTCATACTGGTCTATGTTACACTGGTGATACTGGTCATTCTGGTCTATGTTACACTGGTAATACTGGTCATACTGGTCTATGTTACACTGGTGATACTGGTCATTCTGGTCTATGTTACACTGGTAATACTGGTCATACTGGTCTATGTTACACTGGTGATACTGGTCATTCTGGTCTATGTTACACTGGTAATACTGGTCATACTGGTCTATGTTACACTGGTGATACTGGTCATTCTGGTCTATGTTACACTGGTGATACTGGTCATACTGGACTATGTTACACTGGTAATACGTCATACTGGTCTATGTTACACTGGTAATACTGGTCATACTGGTCTATGTTACACTGGTGATACTGGTCATTCTGGTCTATGTTACACTGGTAATACTGGTCATACTGGTCTATGTTACACTGGTGATACTGGTCATTCTGGTCTATGTTACACTGGTGATACTGGTCATTCTGGTCTATGTTACACTGGTGATACTGGTCATACTGGTCTATATTACACTGGTGATACTGGTCATACTGGTCTATGTTACACTGGTGATACTGGTCATACTGGTCTATGTTACACTGGTGATACTGGTCATACTGGTCTATGTTACACTGGTGATACTGGTCATTCTGGTCTATGTTACACTGGTGATACTGGTCATACTGGTCTATGTTACACTGGTGATACTGGTCATTCTGGTCTATGTTACACTGGTGATACTGGTCATACTGGTCTATGTTACACTGGTGATACTGGTCATTCTGGTCTATGTTACACTGGTGATACTGGTCATACTGGTCTATGTTACACTGGTGATACTGGTCATACTGGTCTATGTTACACTGGTGATACTGGTCATTCTGGTCTATGTTACACTGGTGATACTGGTCATACTGGTCTATGTTACACTGGTGATACTGGTCATACTGGTCTATGTTACACTGGTGATACTGGTCATTCTGGTCTATGTCTGGACTGAAGCTATATTATAATGTAGTTGTTCAAATGCTCAGTACTAGTACCTATCAGTGGTAATAGTAGTGGATTGGTGTTTGTATCAGTTGTAACTATAGGTATCACCTTATATCATTGTGTTTTCTTTACATTAGATGATGTCATATCCAGGGGAATAGTTCTACTTATAAATCCTGGCTGTTGTGACACTGTTTTTTTTTAGATCAACTAATAATCACCCAAAGTGATTGACTTTATACTGTCATGCACACAACTGTTTTTTTTCTGTCCTGGACTCAGTCTTGACTCGGACTCAAATCTTTTGAACTCAGGAGTTAAAGGGTTAACTTTACTAAATAGTTAAAACTGGATCAATGAGCTGTGAATGAACGAATGAAATGAGTGAATGAACAAATAAAACAAGAAGTGTTTCCAGGCAGAACAAACCCCACCCCATTGCAAACATTTGACCTGATTTGCCTCATCTCTTATCATTGCAAAAACACATTTTTGGTGATCGTGACCTTTGACCTACAGATACAAAGTACAGATATTCATATAAATGCAAGAATTATGAAGTACAGATATTTATATAAATGTAAGGAGTATAAAGTACAGATATTTATATAAATGTAAGGAGTATAAAGTACATATATTTATATAAATGTAAAGAGTATAAAGTACATATATTTATATAAATGTAAGGAGTATAAAGTACAGATATTTATATAAATGTAAGTAGTACAAAGTACATATATTTATATAAATGTAAGGAGTATAAAGTACATATATTTATATAAATGTAAGGAGTATAAAGTACAGATATTTATATAAATGTAAGGAGTATAAAGTACATATATTTATATAAATGTAAAGAGTATAAAGTACATATATTTATATAAATGTAAGGAGTATAAAGTACATATATTTATATAAATGTAAAGAGTATAAAGTACATATATTTATATAAATGTAAGGAGTATAAAGTACATATATTTATATAAATGTAAGGAGTATAAAGTACATATATTTATATAAATGTAAAGAGTATAAAGTACAGATATTTATATAAATGTAAGGAGTATAAAGTACATATATTTATATAAATGTAAAGAGTATAAAGTACATATATTTATATAAATGTAAGGAGTATAAAGTACATATATTTATATAAATGTAAGGAGTATAAAGTACAGATATTTAAACAAAAAACGTAGGTAGTAAAAGTAAAACGTTGCCAGAAAAATAAATACTCCAATAATACCTAAAAAAAATCAACTTAAGTACAGTAATAAAGTACTTTTACTTAGTTACTTTCCATGTCTGACAAATGATGGCGCCCAGATATAATACAGCAAAACAAGAATTGAATTAAAATAGAATTGAATTGAAGAAGGGGTTTGGACTCAGGGGTCTGATCATCTAAGCTGCTCAGATAATTGACCTTTAGAAACAGACTCTGCTCCTCATCCTCACACTCCTCGATGCTAGAGTCCAGGTCCTCGATGTCCTGCCACTTAACGTTAGAATCACTATGGAAACGGAGATGAGTTCCTGTGGAGACAGAAGAGTTCACTGAGGGGGAAACAAGTAGAAGCAAATTAAACAAGTGTTTCCAGACACAACAACCCCCCCCCCCCCCCCACACACACACACACACACACACACACATTTTACCTGATGTGTCTTGTCAATGTGAAAAAAACATTTTTTGGTGACTGACCTTTGACCTACACTCACCAACATTTAATGAGATCTATTCTGGACATCTCACACCTTTATGAAAAGTTTCATGGAAATTGGTCCAATAGTGCTGATAAATAAATAAACAAACAAACAAGTGGTGCCCAGCACAATAAACCCCGCCCCCCTTGCACAAATTTTACCTATTAATGTACATCTCCCTCTGAACATGTGACACTATGGGTTTGACCTTTTAAGGCTGCTCAAGGTCAAAGGTCATGATGTCATTTTGGAGCCTCCATGTAGATTCCTATCTGTCAACAACAGTAACTGAGTACTTATCACCACTCTGTTTGGAATTAGCACCATTTAAATCATGTGACCTTGATGTTGACCTTTCAAAGTCCCTCAAGGTCAAAGGTGATGACATCATTTTAAAGCTCATGCTCATCCTATCTGTCAATAATAATAACTAAGTCCCTATCTCCACTGGTTTTTGCGTTATAGATGATTAATTTTTTTAAAGTATTGACCCAGTGACCTTTGACCTCTTGGGTCAACAATAGGTCAAAGTCTATGCAGACAAGGTGCAGAATTCAAAGTCTAGCATCTTGGAGCGGATTGGAAGTCTGTAAAATAAATACTTTAAAAGTTATAGCAATAATTCAATCTTGCCCTTTGTTGTGACCTTTGACCTAGGACAGGGGTCTCAAACATGCAGAAGTGAAGAATGTGAGACAACGCTTGCAATCTTTAAATTCTTTTTACAGAAGTGACGACAGTCGTTAAGATCCATAATCCCAAATTTAGTTTAGTAATTCATAACTTTCTCCGGACTCCTCTGTGAACTTTTGTGAAAGTACGTCATCCTAAAGATTACACTGATTGGTTGTAGTACCGTCCTATTGCATACAAAGGCATTTGAAAGACAACCTTTTAGCCCCGCCTCCCCTGACTATGAAGCACCACTAGACCCATACATCCTGTTAGTAGGCTAAAGCTGCTTAATTTCAATTTCCAATGAAATACCAGACTGTGTTTTTTAAAAAACATTGCAACAAAATGGTGATTTTTTCAGAGTGTGTAACTGTGCAATAGACTGTTTGAGACTTCCTCCTAAAGACAGTTTCTGCATCTGGAAAGGTACATGGTTTGAGATCAGTAACTCTGGACACACTTATCAGACGACATGAAGACCTCAGGACCCTCTACTTACTACCACCTAAGTGTGATGTTGTTTAGAACTTTAGAAGAGCTGTGAAAATAACATTTAATGTCAGCAAAAAGACATGCCCATATCACTTTCATGCTAAGACAGTTTGGCTCAAAATGGCAAATTTGTCAATGATGTGATTTTGATGTTAACTATATGTATGTACGACCAATCATGTAAAAAATTAACTCAAATGAATTTTACTCTGGATAATCCTCTTAAGCTTCTAACCGTGCAGTGGAAAAGGACATTATTTTTTATTTTATTCATTTCAATTGTGTCACAGAGTAAAATTTAAGAAAAAGAAGAAAAAAAAAGGAACAACAAACATGCATGGAAGAAAACAAACTGAGAATTAATAAACAAATGACATCAAATATGTCAACTCCACAACACGGAAAGGGAGTGAGAGGAAGTCAAACTTATCAAATCCCACCCCTTCACAACAAAACTTATAACATTATGCTACAATTGAAGAACATTAAATGTAAACAACATCCAAAAGGGGGAAAAAACTAAATCAAATTAGATTTCCATCCGTAAACCATGTTCGAAGGTAGTAAGAAATAAGGGCAGTTTAAATAGTCCTCCCCCATTTTTATACCTTATATTAACAGCCCTTCGTTTGTGACCCTCCAGCACAAAACCAGTCACTTGGTTCAATTTCAGAAATTCAGATTTTATATTTATCTGAAGGTTTATTAAAAATGCTTGCGTGACACTAATTCAACCAATCAGAGGCTGTCTATCAACATCACCATAGCAACAAGGGAACACATTTTGTTTAGTGCAGAAGGTTTTGTTCTGAGGCCTCCCATGGGTTCAAATCTATAATTCTGTAGATTTCTATTTAAGGGTTGTCTAGAGGGAATCCCCATCTTTCCAACGGTACCAAACATGACGGGGAAATACCTAACGCCAGCGCCAAGGAAAGTCGTGTTTGGAGTCGATTTTTCTTTGTTTTAGACTTAATTACTGTCAGAGTCAGTTGTTGTTCTTCCTAAAAGGCAAGATTTGAAGAACTTACGCTAGGAATTTAACAAACACTCATAGAAGTGTTCAGGAGACATTTTACTGGGATTTTATTAATAAACTTTAAATTTGATCATTTTAACCCATATAATGTATTTGAGGCTAAAGTTAGAAACACTGCTGTGACTGAAGCACTGCTTTAATGATGCTCACATTTATTCTTTTAGTCCATCTGTTTGTCCATTGACAGTGGATATTCTACAGTAGTTTGAGCTGCTCAACTCTTTAAATTACACACAGCATTAATATATTCTGTGGTTGATTACTTTCCTTAAGTGGACTTTGTTAACTTGTTTGTATCTCTTCTTAAATTATTCCACTCCACTAACTGTTATGCTCTTTTTTTTAATTAATTGTTCTGTAGTAAATAATTTTCAAGTTTAGCTCATCTCTTAGATTGTGTGATCCATCCCTTTCATGAAATAGTTTTTCCAAATTAACTGACAACAGTTAATGTTTTGCTTTGTACATGAACTGCACAATTTGAAAATGTACAATGTCAAAAAATGTCATGACTTTCGCGTTTCTAAAAAGGGAGTTAGTGTGCTCAGTGTCTCTAGCATGGTGGATTATTATCATGGCCCTTTTCTGCAGAATGAATAGTGACTATAAATAACTTCTGTAAGTACTTCCCCAAACTAGAGCACAATAATTTCACGTATTTACTGTACTATAAGGTGCACTAGACAGCAAGGTACACTGTCAATGAATTGTTCACGGTTTTTAGTTGTTTATATATATATATATATATATATATATATATATATATATATATATATATATACACACTGAACTATAAGCCACATTAATTGAAGTCAAAATCATGACATAAAAATCCCAAATTATGAGATAAAAAGTAACAATCATGCGATTAAAAAGTCAAAATCACGAGATAAGAACCTTAAATTATGAGATAAAAAGTCAAAATACTATGTCACGAAGTAGAACCACAATTAATCCATATATAAGGCGCTCTGTCACTTTTGTAGAAAATGTAAGTTTTTTAAGTGTACCTTATAGTCTGGAAAAGTACAGTGAATGAGGTGAAATCAGGGAACAAAATAAGTGATTAAACGCTTGTCAAATAAAGGTACAGAGACACTCTGCCAGATTCGTGTATTGACCCAGCTGCAGGATACATGCCTGCCTGCTCATGAGTTTGTACCTTTGAGAAAACAGTGCCAGACTGTGGACGGCCAGGAAAAGCTCCAGCCCATGTCTTCATCATCAGACAGAGAGGATCGGGTCGACACCGCCGAGCCGCATTCGCTGCTCGTCTGCATAGAAGTGAAAAGGCAACGCTGTGACAAACTGCAGAAAAGAAGCTTAAATGCTGATTGGATTAACTCAGTACTTTTTGTCTTCTAACTGTGTCTGCCTTTGGGTGTGTGTCATTAACACTTGTTTGTTCGTACTCGATACAGGATATATGATGATGATTATGATGATTCAGTCGTCTGTTGATCTGCTGTCTGGTCATGTGATCATTATATGGCACTACACTATGCATCTAATTATGTAACTAGGTGTGTGTATTTGTGTGTATTAACCACATGTACTGTAGTTAGTTAACCACATGTACTGTAGTTATTTAACCACATGTACTGTAGTTAGTTAACCACATGCACTGTAGTTAGTTAAACACATGTACTGTAGTTAGTTAACCACATGTACTGTAGTTAGTTAAACACATGTACTGTAGTTAGTTAACCACATGTACTGTAGTTATTTAACCACATGTACTGTAGTTAGTTAACCACATGCACTGTAGTTAGTTAAACACATGTACTGTAGTTAGTTAACCACATGTACTGTAGTTAGTTAAACACATGTACTGTAGTTAGTTAACCACATGTACTGTAGTTAGTTAACCACATGTACTGTAGTTATTTAACCACATGTACTGTAGTTAGTTAACCACATGTACTGTAGTTATTTAACCACATGTACTGTAGTTAGTTAAACACATGTACTGTAGTTAGTTAACCACATGTACTGTAGTTAGTTAAACACATGTACTGTAGTTAGTTAACCACATGTACTGTAGTTAGTTAACCACATGTACTGTAGTTATTTAACCACATGTACTGTGGTTAATTAACCACATGTACTGTGGTTAATTAACCACATGTACTGTAGTTAGTTAACCACATGTACTGTAGTTAGTTAACCACATGCACTGTAGTTAGTTAAACACATGTACTGTAGTTAGTTAACCACATGTACTGTAGTTAGTTAAACACATGTACTGTAGTTAGTTAACCACATGTACTGTAGTTAGTTAACCACATGTACTGTAGTTATTTAACCACATGTACTGTAGTTAGTTAACCACATGTACTGTGGTTAATTAACCACATGTACTGTGGTTAGTTAACCACATGTACTGTAGTTAGTTAACCACATGTACTGTAGTTAGTTAACCACATGTACTGTAGTTAGTTAAACACATGTACTGTAGTTAGTTAACCACATGTACTGTAGTTAGTTAACCACATGTACTGTAGTTATTTAACCACATGTACTGTAGTTAGTTAACCACATGTACTGTGGTTAATTAACCACATGTACTGTAGTTAGTTAACCACATGTACTGTAGTTAGTTAACCACATGTACTGTAGTTAGTTAACCACATGTACTGTAGTTAGTTAACCACATGTACTGTAGTTAGTTAACCACATGTACTGTAGTTAGTTAACCACATGTACTGTAGTTATTTAACTACATGTACTGTAGTTATTTAACCCTTGTGCGGTCCTTCGTAAAAGGCACACTGGCTGTGTCCTACAATCGGGTCTTAAAATCCCATATTCCAAAGTTCAGTTCCATAGACTCATCACCCCACCCCCCAAGGATATATTACTGTTTTCAGTAGTAAGCAATGGCATCCTACAGTACGTATAAAAAGGTACATTTGTGAGCCACCGGGTCTCTTTGACCCGAAGGACCGCACAAGGGTTAACCACATGTACTGTAGTTATTTAACTACATGTTTACACATTTTCTTTTTTTTTCATCCTGCTCCTCCCCTGCAGTCCTCTGGCGCCCCCAGTGGAGGTCTGCATCACTCTTTGACAGAGATGTATAAAGTACTGGACTAGAGGAGTGGAGTACAAGTACAAGTACTACATCAAAAAACTGACTTGAGTAAAAGTTGAAGTGTTCTTCAAGCATCATACTCAAGTGAAAGTACTAAAGTATCCAAAGAAAATTGTACTTAAGTATTGTAAGTAGAAGTATGTAAAAAATTTCTACTCAAGTACTGAAAGTAAAAGTAAAATTTAAAAGTACTGTGTAGTACTATACTAAATGAAAGCAGTCACAAGTTTGAACACATTTATATATTTAATATAAAAGGTACAACTTCAGCTGAGGCAGCAGTAGTACAAGTACATACCAGTTCACTTACAAGTGCTCATGAAAATACTACAACTTTCAAAGGCCAGAGTATTCACAGAATATGGCCAAGTAACAAACCAAATACTTCTTGTGTAAACACGGTGTAGCAGCTACACATGTAACATTGTCAAAAGGTGGATTAGAGCGTATAGTTTTATTATGTAGTGTTTGATACTGACTCGTCCAATGATGAGACACCATCATCAAACCAGGTGACAGAACCATCTATCGCTGTGGCATTGATATGGTATGGGTTTGGTATGTTTGGTATGTTTGGTATGTTTGGTATGTTTGGTATGTTTGGTATGTTTAGTATGTTTGGTATGTTTGGTATGTTTAGTATGCTTCTGAACTATTTTAATAAGAGGAACGAGTAACGATTCGGCACATAAAAAATGTTTCGGAGTAAAAAAAATGTTTTTAAAAAATGTAGTGCAGTAGAAGTGGAAGTAGGCGAAAAAAATTATACTCCAAAAAAGTAGAGATACTGCATTTCTTAAGTACCGTAATTTCCGGACTATAGAGCGCACCTGATTATAAGCCGCACCCACCTCATTCTAAGAGGAAAACCGATTTTGTACATACACAAGCCGCACCTGTATATAAGCCGCATGTGCCCACATTAAAACATGTAACACAAACACAAAATTAACCCAAACCCGACTTCAAGTCCCACGAATGAAACTAAATGTCCTTCATTAAAGTCCACAGTCCAAAAATCACAGCCGGCAAAATGAAGGGAAAATGATACTTAAGGTTTGATGCAGACCTGCAGAGTCCGGGTCCCGTTGAAAGTAATCCAAGGAAAAAAAAAGTGTATATTTCCAAAGGTAAGGGAGGGAAAAATATATATCCACTATTGTCCGCCGCGTCCACAAACAGGTGGCTGGTCGCCGCCTCGCCTCATCTATGGCAGAGTCAGCGATAACTTTAATCTTTGGCAGAGAGTTCAGGTCAAACTCCTCCGTGCCAACGTGCAAAAATAATCCACAGGGTCTGGTCGAGCCTCTGTCTTCTCTCACACACCGCCGCGGGTTTTTCTTTAAGCAACTTTTTACCCCCTGTACACCTGTCCGTCACCTTTACCGCTCCTACTTAAACCCGTCACCCCGCGTTTGTTCCGCCCCTCCTTTTTCATTCAGTCTTCCTCGACGCATATATTCCACCGCTCTAAATCTTACCTTTTCTACCTTACCTTTTCTGGCGGCCGTTAGGAAAATTACATAAATTGGCCGCATCACTGAAAAAGCCGCAAGGTTGAAAGTTTGGGAAAAAAGTAGCGGCTTATAGTCCGGAATTTACGGTAGTTGTACTTTGTTACTATACATCTCTGCCCTTTGAAAACCCTACAGTACATGTGGTTAACTAACTACAGTACATGCGGTTAACTAACTATAGTACATGTGGTTAAATAACTACAGTACATGCAGTTAACTAACTACAGTACATGCAGTTAACTAACTACAGTACATGTGGTTAACTAACTACAGTACATGCGGTTAACTAACTACAGTACATGCAGTTAACTAACTATAGTACATGTGGTTAAATAACTACAGTACATGTGGTTAACTAACTACAGTACATGTGGTTAACTAACTACAGTACATGCAGTTAACTAACTACAGTACATGCAGTTAACTAACTACAGTACATGTGGTTAAATAACTACAGTACATGTGGTTAACTAACTACAGTACATGCAGTTAACTAACTATAGTACATGTGGTTAACTAACTACAGTACATGCAGTTAACTAACTATAGTACATGTGGTTAAATAACTACAGTACATGCAGTTAACTAACTACAGTACATGCTGTTAACTAACTACAGTACATGCTG
Source organism: Siphamia tubifer (assembly GCA_020466265.1). NCBI lineage: Eukaryota > Metazoa > Chordata > Actinopteri > Kurtiformes > Apogonidae > Siphamia > Siphamia tubifer. Next base: position 5,021,203 of record CM035794.1, on the reverse strand, counting down.
TTAACTAACTACAGTACATGCTGTTAACTAACTACAGTACATGTAGTTAAATGAGAAAATGTTAAGATGTGTTGGGAGATGGTAAAAAGCACACAAATATATTATATTATATTATATTATATTATATTATATTATATTATATTATATTATATTATATTATATTATATTATATTATATTAAACACATACACAGGTGTAGAAATCTATGTAAAAACAAAAGATAAAAATATTAAGATGTGTTAAAAGAGATGTTAAAAAACATACATGGACATTAAAAAGTTGTTTTTAAAAAATGGTAAAAACACACAAAGATGTTGAAATATGGGGAAAATATGTTAGAAACACACATACATCTACTAAACTATTCAAACTATTTAAAATAAATGGTGAAAACACACAGAAATGTTAAGATATGTTAAAAAAAGATGTTAAAAACACATAATGTTAAAATAGGTTTTAAAAAAAGATACTTAAACACATATAGAGATAAAGATAATGATGTTTAAAATGAAATAATGGGACAGGGGCTATTATTATGGTCTGTACTGTATGACTAGACTTATTTTCTGCTGATATTTAACATTAAAATAAATATATGACTAAAACAAAGCAGAGGATGTAAAGGTGCGGCTCGGCCCGTGTGACCCACCCTGCTGTGGCGCCGCTCTCTGCCGTGGCCTCTGGGTGGTGAAAGATGGCCGCCAGCAGGAGGAGGTCGGGCATAGGAATGTAAATTGTTGCTGGGACTCGAGATGCAAACAGACGACGACGAGCTGAAAATGAACAGGATGGAAACAACGACAAATATAAACATTTGTTTATTCTGACAGTGTGAGTTTCAGTTAAAAATGTCATTAAAATCTGTCCAGATCAAACAAAGAGATGAAGAAACAAACAAGCAGAAAAACAAACAAACATACTAACAAACAGAAAAATAAACAAACAAATAGATGAACAAACAAACAGACAAATAAAGAGACAAACAAACAGAAAAGCCCAGATGAAAACATTATCTCAACTGTTCCTTGGTCCTTTAAGAAGACAGATTCACCGACAGAGGAAAGTGATTTATACACAATAGATCTGGAATTAATCTGACCAGGATCATTTTAACTTGTCCTATTGGCAGATTTTTTTTTTTTGCTTAAATCATTTTCTTTGTTCAATTCGAGGAAAAAAATCTGCCAATGATTAAGGTCAAAGGTCAGCTGGTTCAAGCTTTTTATCTGTAATGGTGAAGGAGTGACAAAGTAAAATGATCTTGTTTAGATTAGTTCAATCAGATTAGCAAAAAGAAGCCAAAAAATAAAAATAAAAATAAAAATCTTGAATTAAACAAGAAGAAAAAAAATCTTAATCTCAAATTAAACAAAACAATTATTGAATTAAGCAAAAAAATTTATTAAGCAGAAAAAAAAATCATGAATTAAGAAGAAAAATAATGGAAGCAGATAAAATGACCTTGGTCCGATTTCTACAATCAGATTAGTTCAGATCTATTGACTATAAATCAGTTCCTCTGTAGGTGATTCTGTTTGATTTTAATCTGATCAAAGATTAAAATCTTGGATCACCACCAAATTCTAATCATTTCCAGATCTCCCCGTTACCCACCCACCCTGAAAATGTCTTTAACATCTGCCCTTCAGTTTTTCAGTGATGTTGCTAACTAACACTTCTGTAGGTAACTATAGAGATGACATGAATCCACTTCAGATCAGGTTTATAACGTGGTTGTTCACACAGACTCAGGCTTTAAAGCAGAGGTGTCAAACATGCGGCCCGGGGGCCAAAATCGGCCCACCAATGGGTCTAATCTGGCACCTGGGATGAACTGCAAAAATGACACAAAATATATTAATAAGTAAGGAAGTTAAAAATATTTGACATTAATTCAATCTAAAATGGATCAGACCATAATCATAATAAACAATTATGAAAAAATGCACATTTTCTTCTTTGTTTTAGTGGAATCAAAAAGACTAGGCTGATACAAAGAACGTGAATAACCTGAAATATATGTGGAATTTGACCAATATTATGAATGTTAAATGGTAAATGGTCTGTGCTTTTATAGTTCTTTTCCACCTTCATGGTTCAAAGCTCTTTACATTAGCCTCACATTCACCCATTCACACACACACTCATACACCAGTAGGTTTCTAAGGTCAAAGGTCAGTCCTACTGGGGGCCTAAGTCAGGGTTCAGTGTCTTGCCCAAGGACACTTGGACATGTGGACAGTAAGAGCCAACCTCTCTGTCATTGGACGACCCACTCTACCAACTGAACCACAGCCGCCCTTCCACCCACTCCACCATGTTACTAAATGTTGTGTATTTGTAAACCCACTGTTATCTTTAACTTGTGATGCACATGTATATAAATGATAAGCTAAAGTGCAATATTGTTAATATCGTACTTATTCTTCTTAAGAATTTTCAGGTTGTTAATATTTGTTCATGTTATGTTCAAGTACAGTTGGTAGATGTAAACATTTTTATGATGGTATTTTACTAGTTTTGCTGATAAACATGGAGGAAACTTTAGAGTTGACATTATTTCTATGTTTTTATCCTATTATTATTATTATTTCTATCATTTTACTGCTCTGAACCACTTTATACCATGTTAGGCTGAATATGGCCCCTGAACTAAAATGAGTTTGACACCTCTGGTTGAAAGGGTCTTCTTTAAAGTCACCTTCTACCAGCACAGTCCTGCAGCAGGGGGCTTTGAGGGCCGGTGGCGATGAGCGCCAGCTGCGTCAACCAACGAGTGTCGGGCTGCGAGCGTGCGTCGTGTCGCTCGTGGTGGGAAACGCCGGCCTCCACCGGGTACACCAGCTCTGTCTCCTGTTGGACCTCCTGCAGGTCAGGGAGGTCATCTGGGCAGATGAAGCAAACAGCAGCTGGATGATGGTTGACTGTACGACTGGACATATATACTAAATATATACTAAATATATACTAAATATATGTTAAATATATACTAAATATATACTAAATATATGTTAAATATATGTTAAATATATGTTAAATATACACTAAATATATACTAAATATATACTAAATATATACTAAATATATACTAAATATATGTTAAATATATACTAAATATATGTTAAATATACACTAAATATATACTAAATATATACTAAATATATACTAAATATATACTAAATATATGTTAAATATATACTAAATATATGTTAAATATACACTAAATATATACTAAATATATACTAAATATATACTAAATATATACTAAATATATGTTAAATATACACTAAATATATGTTAAATATACACTAAATATATACTAAATATATACTAAATATATACTAAATATATACTAAATATATGTTAAATATATGTTAAATATACACTAAATATATACTAAATATATACTAAATATATGTTAAATATATGTTAAATATATGTTAAATATACACTAAATATATACTAAATATATACTAAATATATACTAAATATATACAAATATATGTTAAATATACACTAAATATATACTAAATATATGTTAAATATACACTAAATATATATAAATATATGTTAAATATACACTAAATATATACTAAATATATGTTAAATATACACTAAATATATATAAATATATGTTAAATATACACTAAATATATGTTAAATATACACTAAATATATACTAAATATATGTTAAATATACACTAAATATATACTAAATATATGTTAAATATACACTAAATATATATAAATATATGTTAAATATACACTAAATATATACTAAATATATGTTAAATATACACTAAATATATACTAAATATATGTTAAATATACACTAAATATATACTAAATATATGTTAAATATACACTAAATATATATAAATATATGTTAAATATACACTAAATATATACTAAATATATGTTAAATATACGCTAAATATATATAAATATATGTTAAATATACACTAAATATATACTAAATATATGTTAAACATACACTAAATATATGTTAAATATACACTAAATATATAATAAATATACACTAAATATATGTTAAATATACACTAAATATATACTAAATATACACTAAATACATGTTAAATATACACTAAATATATGTTAAATATACACTAAATACACTAAATATATGTTAAAAATACACTAAATATGTGTTAAATATACACTAAATATATGTTAAATATACACTAAATATACATTAAATACACTAAATATATAATAAATACACTAAATATATGTTAAATATACACTAAATATACATTAAATACACTAAATATATAATAAATACACTAAATATATGTTAAATATATGCAAATATGTCAAATATAATTAAATACATGTTAAACATAACCTATGTTAATTGTATGCTAAATACACTAAATATATGCTAAATACACTAAATATATGCTAAATACACTAAATATATGCTAAATACACTAAATATATGCTAAATACACTAAATATATGCTAAATACTGAATCTGCTAAGAATTTTTTGGTCAATTATTGTCAAGTTGAAGTCAAGCACAGATAATACTTTTGTTGATGTAAATAAATGTGGATTATTTTGAACATAAAAACATGTCCATGAGTGTTTAGTAAAACATTTAGTGAGTCATAAACCTCTTTCCCAGACGACTCTGCCATTAATTTTTTTTTTTTTACCACTTTTTGTTTTACTTTATTTAACCTTTATTTAACCAGACAAGTCATTAAGAACACATTCTTATTTACAATGACGGCCCAAATACTGACTCACACTTAAGTCAATGTCATGCTCAGTTCTGCACATGCTCAGTTCTGTCCAGGTTCAAACTGGATGTTTCAGTAGATAATGAAACACATCCAAAACAAACATGATGAAACTGTCAAGAATTTAGTTTGGCTATTTTTTTATGCAAATAACAAACAGAGAAATCCTTTTGTCACTGTCTGTCTGAACGCAACCACACCTTTTAAAACACACACAAATATGTTTACACAAATATGTAATACACTATGATAATAATAATAATAATAATAATAATAATAATAATAATAATAATAATAATAATAATAATAATAATAATAATAATAATAATAATAATAATAATAATAAGAAGAAGAAGAAGAAGAAGAAGAAGAAGAAGAAGAAGAAGAAGAAGAAGAAGAAGAAGAAGAAGAATTAGAATAAGAATAATAGTTATATTCGAGATTATGTGAAACTTTAAAGTTTTCCGAAAACTTTTCTTTACACTACTGTATAAAAGACATTGTATGGTTTTGTTTGATGTACCGTATTCCATGTAACTGTCACTGGTGGGAATAATGGGTGAGGATGGGAGGTGCTCCTCACAGTGAAGCAGGTCATGTGACCCCTGGTCACTGTCCATGATCACTCCTACAGAGAACAAACATAAGGATTTACAGAGATTATAGTGTTAGATGATGGATGATTAGAATGTGTTACATTACACACACACACACACACACACACACACACACACACACACACACACACACACACACATATACTCATTTCCATGTCTCACGATGACCAAGTGTGTAATTATCACTTGTAGGTAAAGTAGCCATTGGGTCGTGAGCATAAACACATCTGCTTATTTTTTTAAATAATAAATTATAATAAAATGGAAAAATCTAGTTAAAAAAGTTCGAAATGAAAATAAGAACAAAATAAAAACTAATATGATAAAATGAAAAAAAATTGTTAAGAAGAATTTATGAAGTGTAAAAAAATCCAATAATCTAATTAGAAATAATAATTACAAATAATAATAACAAGTTGGCACATCTTGAAGCGTTTTACAAATACAATTTTCACTTTGCACCGGTTTCCCTCATGCTTTATGGGGACATCTGAAAAAAAAACAAAAAAAAACCTATTCTTCACACAGATTGTCAGACCCAGACCCAGACCCAGACCCAGACCCAGACCCAGACCCAGACCCTGGACACTAGTGTCTTACCTGGATGTTCACAGTGAAGCTCAGATTCACACATGTTGTGTTTAGGATTATTGGATGGTACAGCTGGCGTCACCACCTCCCACACCATAATGTCCAGTCACTGAAACACAGAAGCCTACAGTGTTAACCCCATAACACTGGTGGTAACACTGGTGGTAACACTGGTGATAACACTGGTGATAACACTGGTGGTAACACTGGTGGTAACACTGGCGATAACACTGGCGATAACACTGGTGATAACACTGGCGATAACACTGGCGATAACACTGGTGATAACACTGGTGATAACACTGGTGATAACACTGGTGATAACACTGGCGATAACACTGGCGATAACACTGGTGATAACACTGGTGATAACACTGGCGATAACACTGGTGATAACACTGGTGATAACACTGGCGATAACACTGGTGATAACACTGGTGATAACACTGGTGATAACACTGGCGATAACACTGGCGATAACACTGGTGATAACACTGGCGATAACACTGGCGATAACACTGGCGATAACACTGGTGATAACACTGGCGATAACACTGGTGATAACACTGGTGTAACATTCTTGTGTTTAACACTTTTCAAACACAGTCGTAGCCTTTCATGCTAACCCTGTACACTCTCTCACATACACCCACACACCAGAGGTGGAAGTAACTAAGTAAAAGTACTTCCTTTAGAGTACTTACGTAGTTTTGAGGTATCTTCACTGTACTTTACTTGAATATTTATTTTTCTGGCAACTTTTTATTTTTACTCCCTACATTTTTGAATAAATATCTACCTTATATTCTTTATATTCTCAGAATAGACAAATGTGACAATATGAAAAAAGTAAAAAAGTGACTGACTGTATCATACTTTGGGCTTTTTATCTCATAATTATGATTTTTTTTCCTTCATAATTTTGACTTTCATTTCATAAATTTTGACTTTTTATCCCATGATTTACATCTTTTTAATCTCATAATTCTGTATTTTTGAAAAATCTTCTATTTATAACTTTTGAAATTTTCCTAAATGTCCTGTCCATACCCACTAAACCATGAGTACCATGACCCAATAAAACACATCATCTACACACTAACTCACTTTTAAAGGCTTTTGTTTTTATATATATATATATATATATATATATATATATATATATATATATATATATATATATATATATATATATATTGTTTTTTAATTAATTTTTTTTTTCTAGTTTTTCTTGTTGAAATATGTATTATTTCATCCACAGCAAATGCAGTTTATTACAATTGAGAAGTTATACTTTTTTTTTTTTACTTTTACTTCAGTAAAGGAGTTGAATCAGTACTTATATTTTTACCAGAGTATTTTTCCCCACACAAGTAGCTGTACTTCTACGTAAGTACAGAATGTGAGTACTTCTACCACATCTGCCACACACAGAAACCTGAGTCTGTCGCAGCCATAACATATAGTCTGTGCCATATATGGTTAGGGTGAGGTGAGGAGAAGCACACTGGAACTGTGGGCTATTATTACCTAATATGACACCTACGTTTAGAGGAGCTCTTCCAACAACTTCATCATCATCGTTATTATTATTATTATTATTATTATTATTATTATTATTATTATTATGTCCTACAAAGCAGTTACTGCTTTTTTGGTGAAAATAAGTTAATGTGTTTTTAGCAACATTCAAATCATTCTTTGTCATGTAATAAAATATCTTATCTCAAATGTCTGTCGTTTTGGAGAAAATTGTTTGTACAGCAACTGCAAAAATTACGAGTAAAACAAAACAAAAAGGCAGTAAAGACCATTACTGTGTTCTTACCAATGTTCATTTAGGACCCTGCATCAATAGTTTGTGAATTAGACTGAAACAGATTATGTAATTACTGTATTTTCCACACTATAAAGTGCACTGGACTATAAAGCAAAATCAAAATCATGAGATTAAAATACCAAAAAAAATTAGATAAAAAGTCAAAATTATGAAATAACATGTCAAAATTATGAGATAAAAAGTACAAAAAAATATGGGATAAAAACTCACAATTATGAGATAAATCAAAATTATGAGATTAAAAAGTCTAAATTATGCGATAACAAGTCAAAATTACGAGATAAAAAGTCAAAATGATGGGATAAATAGTCAAAATTAGGAGATAAATAGTCTAAATTCCCAGTCACTAATCACTACCACAATTAATCACACTGTGTTTTTTTGCAGAACTAGTTAATATGCAGTAACAATAACTGCCTCATGTCCAATGATCTACCTACAAGTACTGGAGCTGAACAACAAGAGAACTGTAAGGTCATTTTTGTCACTTTGGTGTCTGTGCAGTTACTGCCTTTTTACTCTGCAGGACAGTATTATTCAGGCTTTATCATTGTATGCACCAGGACACAACAGCTTCTTCATATAAACATGATAAGAACGTGTCACTTATCTATTTCACAATGTTATCATCATGTGACAGTCTTGTTTATAAACTTTAAGATCTTGAGCGCATGCGCACAAAACCCCATTCATTCAATGCTCAGGACTGCGAGAATACATTACCGATACATAGCCATACTGGTCAAAAAACACAAACGGTATCATCAAAATAAATAAAACACATGTCAAGCTGTCCAGAGACCTCAAATAATACACGTGTTAACGTTTAAAACTTCGTAAAACCTCGGATGAAACCGTGACAAATCGTGGCGAAACAAACTGCTGTTGAATTCTAAGTTAGTAACGTCGACGAAAACGAGCAAAAACTGTCATATTCTGTACATACAGGGATAAAATGAGCTAATGGGATGAGTTGTGTTGTAAATGATAGTGAAAATAGTTAAACGGACAAGCCTTTGTGTGTTGCGTAAAAAGCTTCAACAAAACAACCAACGTCAACACTGATGCGAACAGCGAAAACGGCTTTTACCACCAAAACAACACTTGTCAGCTTCACAATGTTCCTCCTAAACCTAATTAACTACACTATGAACCGAATGGAACGATTACTTTTCGAATTCGATGTTTAAAAACCCTAATAATCATTTCAATGAACTTTGTTGAACTCACCAAAACAGTCGCCTTGTACGGGAAAAGGGGCTGGTATAAACATGATTTTACAAGCCATTCTATTGGTCGAATCTTATGCCAATCATCGGTTTCCCCTACTCTTATTGGTCAATTCTTTACAGGGTTATTTTTTCCTTTTTTTAATCATCACGACAATAAAGCGATTGTGGGATAAATTCATGGAAGTGTATTTCAGTAAAGTGTGTGCGTTTGTATGTATATATGTACGTATAAAGTAATAAATAAATAAATAACCCCTTTTCCCGAATATTGTTTGAATTCTAAACGTCACATAAGAAAGAAAGAAAGAAGAGAAAGAAAGAAGAAAGAAAGAAAGAAAGAAAGAAAGAAAGAAAGAAAGAAAGAAAAAAAGAAAGAAAGAAAGAAAGAAAAAAAGAAAGAAGAAAGAAAGAAAGAAAGAAAGAAAGAAAGAAAGAAAGAAAGAAAGAAAGAAAGAATACATTAAAGTATTTTTCATTCAGTGGAATCTCAAAGTGCAGCATAGATGAAAATAAAAAATAAAAACAGAGACCAAAAACAAAGACCCACTATCTTTTATATTCTTTACATTCTCAGAATAGACTCATTACCCTTTTAAACTAGACAAATGTGACAGAATGAAAAATACATCATAAATCAGAAATTGTTACCTACTATATCATAATTATGACTTTTTAATCACATCATTCTGAGTTTTTTCCCCACATAATTTTTTTTTATCTCACAATTTATTTTTTCCTCATAATTATGCTCTCCCCCTTTTACATTAAAAAAAAAATCTATTTATGACTTTTAAGTTTTTCCTAAATGTCCTGTCCATAGCCACTAAACTGACGACCATGACCCAATAAAACACATTCTCTACACAGTAACTCACTTTTAAAAGTTGTATTTTTGTATATATTTTTTAAAAAGTTTCTCTTTTTTCCTCCTTAAATAAGTATTATTTAACCCATAGGGGTTAATGTAGTTTTACTTTTTACTTTAATACAATTCAGAAGTTGTACTTTTTTAAACTTTTACTTTGCTAAAGGAGTTGAATCAGTACTTGTACATTTACCAGTTTTTTCCACACAGGTAGCTGTACTTCTACTTAAGTACAGAGTGTGAGTATATTTACCACCTCTGCGTATAAGTTTCTGAGTTTAACAAATACTAAAATGTCCTATTTATCTACACAAAGTAGTGTAAAATTAGTCTTTGTCGCCCTCAAATGGACGCAATCAATAACTACACACTATTAATCCAAATTATTACAATGTTTATTACATCAGAATAATTTACAATTATTTAAATAATGAATTTAATGGAATTATTTTAACATTGGAGGAAGTTTGGTCCTTTGTGTTTTCTGGTCCCTTAAATAAACTGGATGTAACAGTCCAGTTAGATATGCTTAGGTCGCATATCCGGTTAATGATTTTCAAAATAAATCAACGATATCGTTTTCGTATGATCGCCAAGGTTATAATAGTTTGGGATTTATTCATTATAGTTTAGATTTATTTAATTTTGACCGCACTCCTTCTACTTAAGTTTATTTTAATTACTTTTTAGAGCAGATTTTCTATTTTTTATTGCCCCCCCCCCCCAAATGCTTAGTTTTAGTTTAAATTTTGTATTAGTTTAAGTTTTTGTCACTGTCATAGTCAACGAAATCTGTCCAAAATAAAAAGACATTAATACATAATGAACAAACAAATAAACACATTAGTGAATAAATATTTACTCTTTTTGATCATACTAAAGTCAGTTTGAAATAATAAATGAATGAATGAATGAATGAATAATAAAAAAAAATTAAATACATTTAAAAAAAGTATAATTAAATAAATATTTACTCTTACTCCCTTTAGATCATGCAAAATTCAGTTTTGCATGTACTTGAAGATACATTTGGTTTATTTAGTTTTTACTTTGTTTTTAATCATATTCTGTCATGTTTTTTATTTGTTTCTTTTACGTGTTTGAAAATAATAAATAATAACAATAAGTACATCAATAATTAAATAAATAAATACACAAATCAATAAATATTTCATCTTTCTCCTTTTTGATCATACAAAATTCCCTTTTTTAATAATAAATGACTAACTAACTAACTAACTAACTAACTAACTAACTAACTAACTAACTAACTAACTAACTAACTAACTAACTAACTAACTAAATACTTCCTCTTACTCCTTTTTGGTTATGCAGAATTCAGTTTTGCATGTACGTGAATATATATTTTGTTTATTTAGTTTTTACTTTGTTTTTGTCATGTTTTTTTATTTGTTTCTTTAACGTGTTTGAAATAATAAATGCCTGAATGAGTGGATGAATGAATAAATACTTCCTCTTACATCTCTTTGATCATGTAAAATTCAGTTTTGCGTGTACTCAAATATATATTTGGTTTATTTATTTGTTTCTTTACATGTTCGAAATAATACATTAAAAGAATAAGTCAATCAATCAATCAATTGATAAACAAGGTAGTCAGAGACAGCATACCTCCGCCAAAGCTTAATATAGTGTCATATTACGTCAACATTTGGTGTGATCGACCCATCTGATGTCTACAGGTGAGACAATGTGAATGCTAAAAAACTAGATTCTTTAGCGTGACCTTGACCTTTGACCTTCATTGCTCAAAATGTAATGGGTTCTTCCTTATCTATCATTCCTGAAAGTTTCATCAAAATCCGTTCAGAACTTTTTAATCCTGCTGACAGACAGACAGACAGACAGACAGACAGACAGACAGACAGACAGACAGACAGACAGACAGACAGACAGACAGACAGACAGACAGACAGACAGACAGACAAACGGACCAGAATGTAATACCTCCTTGACGGAGGTAACAAACGAATGAATAAGTGTCAGTATTTTGAAAGGTCAAACCGGAAGTGCGACTCTTCTTCGTTTGCAGTAAAGTTTGCCGGTGTTGTGCTTTGACAACTTTCCTGTGTGAGTGGAACCGGAGCGTTTCCTTCATTCACACTTTATTCACAGTCTTTTCACCGGGTTCTTTGGTGTTTTTCTTCTGCATAAATGCCGCCGTTTCCCTCCAAATCTCCGGCTTCCGGTGACTTCTGCTCCGTCTTGGTTCACTGGTGAGTTTTTCAAACAGTCTTTTGTGTTATTTTTCCTCCACTTCCATCCTTTAGTTCCGTTATGTGTCTGTATATAAACCATTTACACCTCCAGCCTGAACCTTCAACTCACTGTTCACTTTTAACAGCAGATACTGTCCTTTTAACACTGCTCTAAATAAGTTAATGCTGTTTAAAGTTCCAAACTTGTTGATTTAACATTTGCTTCCTGTTTTTTTGACACTTCCTCTGCTGCTCTGACCAGAGGAGGTAAAAGTACTCACATTCTGTACTTAGTAGAAGTACAGCTACTGATGTGAAAAAGTACTTATTCAACTCCTTTACTGAAGTAAAAGTAAAAAAAATAAAATAAAATAAAACTTTTCAATTATAATAAAGTAAAACTGCATTTTTATTTTGATGGAAAAATATAAAAAATATCCCAAAAATAAAACCTTTAAAAGTGAGTTAGTGATGATGATGTGTTTTATTGGGTCATGGTTTAGTGGGTATGGACAGGACATTTAGCAAAAAATTAAATGTCATAAATAGGAGAATTAAAAACAAAAAATATAATTATAAGATTTAAAAAATCAAAATGGTGAGATAAAAAGTCAGAATTATGAGATAACAAGGCAGTCAGAGACAGCAGACCTCTGACAAGGCTTGAAATGGCGTCATATGACGTCAAAACATAACATGATGGAGCCATAGGTGTTGACCATAAGAATTACCCCCCCACACACCCACACCCACCCACCAGATTCTGTCTTGTCCTGAGATATTATCACTGATGTGATTTAGCTGTTGACCTTTAGTGTGACTTTGACCTTTGACCATTGCTCAAAATCTAATGGGTTCTTCCTTGACCCATTATCGATCATACCTGAAAGTGTCATCAAAATCCGTACAGAACTTTTTGCGTAATCCTGCTGACAGACAAACGGACCCCAATTTAATACCTCCTTGGCGGAGGTAAAAAGTCTAAATTATCAGATAAGAAATGGATAATCATGAGATAAAAAATCAAAATTATGATCTAGTAAATCACAAATTCTGATTTACCACTTACTTTTTATACTGTCACATTTGTCTATAGTTTGAAAAAGTAATGAGTCTATTCTGAGAATGTAAAGAGTATAAAGTACAGATATTTATAAAAAATGTAGAGAGTAAAAGTAAAAAGTTGTCAGAAAAATAAATACTTACGTAAAGTACAGATACCTAAAAACTGTACTTAAGTACAGTAAAGGAAGTACTTGTACTTCGTTACTTCCACCTCTGGCTCTGACAGAAGCAGAAGGGAAACTCCAACACTTTACTCACCATTTACACATCAATAAATATTTATTTTTTTCAGCCTAGTTACCATGAAGGGAAGGAAATGGTACACTTTTCTATTTAGAAATCATTTTTGAGATATATTCTCTGTAAAAAAAAAAAAAAATAGGGCTGTCAAATGACTGCAAAAAAATTTCATTCAAATTTCCCACAAAACACACAAAAATAAATGAAAAAAACCACAACAAATACAGGGAAAAACATATAAAATATGCTAAAATCCAGTAAAATTAAATAATATAATATAAACGTGTTAAAAATCACTAATATTCACAAAACACACATAACGGCTAAAAACATACTCAAAAATTATTTTAAATAACAGAATAAAAAACAAAAAATGTGATTAAAATATCCAAAACATATGTAAAAATATGAATTATATTTACACAATTAACATGTTTATTCAACAGTTTCAACAAAACAACTGTAAACAACTGTTCCATTGAATTGGGTTTAAAACAAATTTAACCAAATTAATAATGATGATGGATGAATCCACATTAAGGCGTACATTTTTACAGAATTTAATAATAATAATAATAATAATAATAATAAATTTCCCACAAAACACACAAAAATAGACTAAGAAACACAACAAATACAAGGGGAAAATGTGCTAAAATCCACTAAAGTTTTACAATAAAATAAAATAAACTAAGACATAAAAGTGATGAGAAGCTCAAAACATGCTTAAAAACTCTTCTAAATTACAGAAAAAAAAACAATTTTTTTTTTTTTACAAAATATCCATATGTATGTATAAAACATATGTATGTAATTAACATTATTATTATTGTTCAACAGTTTCACCAAAACAACTATAAACTAGCCTGACAAGCCCAACTATGATATGAATTCATAGTCTGGAGACATTCCATAGACTGAGCTGAAGCGTATGGGTGGGATCAACACTGTGTTTCAAACTGTATCTGTACATAATAGGCCAGCGCTATTCGCCTTATTCACCTGGCGGCCATTTTTTTACGCTTGAGGGATATGGAAGTTGAATGGAAGTACACAGTTCCATACGTCAATCATTAGCTTCAGTGAATGTTTGATGTTGGCAACATGCCAGCAGGTTGGACCACCAATCTGTCCATCATGTAGGAGTTAACGATTGATATTGTTTAAAAATGGTCGTGTAAGGACTGTAATATTCCCTGGGCTGTCTTGCTGAAGACTACATAAAGTTTAAGTAGGCTAATGGCACCGCTAGCATATCATCAGTACTGACCTCCATCAACATGCTAACCACAAAATGGAAAGAATAATGTTGAAATATCGTATAGAATGAAGTGTTATGTAATTACACATTCATATTTTCTTATTTCATGGTGACATTAGGTTGATTAGATGGTTGTTATAATTGATACAAAACTGGTAAGCTAAGCTTCATATGTTAGCTAATGCGTTTCAGTGACATAATTATCCTTATCTTACTGTGAAATATGGACCAGGATCCTCTTTATGTTTTTGATCCATTCACGCTCAAGTGCCTTATCTTTAGGGAAATGATGGAAGGTCTGTCCACGGTATGACATTTTACTCTATGAGGATGTACATTTCGGGATGCAGCAGTGAGGCGCCATTGACATCGGGAACAAGTGGTACCCCTCAACGTCTTTTGAACGTTCCGGGTGAATAAGGCCCATGACCAATCAGAGCAACGAACAATGTGACGTATACAGAGCAATGAAAACAAGTCTACACTAGCATCTATCTGGCTGTTTTAACATCCTATAGGCTAGGCTAATTAACGTTAGCACACCGCTAACAGTGGAGGAAAAATATCCAACTGGGTCTGTTTACCTGCTGCTTATCTGGATAATGACTGGATATAAGTTCATACTTATTCAACTCTGTCGTCATTGTGCTAAGCCCCCGCCCTACAGTCTCACTACATAAACGGAGCGTTGTGATTGGACCGGTAACATTTTACCACTCCTGGCTGCGTCACTGGACTTGTCTGTCTGTCTGTCTGTCTTTCATGTATATTTCTGTACATATTAAAATAGGTAGCACTGACAGACGTATGTATGTAATATAGTCAAGTCTTTTTAATTTTTGTAAGTATTTTATGCTGTTATAAACTGTAAATTTCTCCAATGAATAAAATCTTATCATAGATGAAAGACACCGATGTCCCAGGCATCCCCTGTCCTTAACCCCTCCTTTTGTCCTTTGTTCCTCCCCCTGTCCTCATCTCATCTCATCTTATTGCTAATATTTGACATTGTGTAAAATTTCAAGGACATATGAAAACTTGTTTCCGCTGCTGTACGTCTGTCTAGTGTTTGAAATCTAAAATGGAAACCTCTAACATGGGCACTGGACTCCAAACCTCTGACCTTTGACCCATCCTTTTCCCTTTGAATCGTCTCATCCTTAAGCTAGGCGATGGACAGGGAGCAGCCAGTCCAGCTGAGCGACGAAGAACCCGTAGTCCTGCGAGAAGAGACCCGGAGGAGGAGGAGGAAGAAGGCCATCAGCTCCTCGTCCTGCGCCTCCATGGATCAGATCGCTGTTGAGTTTGTTCTGCCCACCGCTGCTGCACGGGGAGGAAGCAGCCCAGACACTCTGCAGCTGGAGGTGGCTGGAAACTGGACTGTGGAGCAGGTCGCACTACTTTATTTAACCACTACTTATTTAATGAAGAGGGTTGTTTTTATTATTGGTTGCCAGTTTTCCTATGGAGGAGTAAAAATGCTGAAATGAAATAAATAAATACATTAAATAATTTATTAAATATGTCATTAATTAATTCAAATTGGAATTAAATAGATAAATGTGTTATTGATTCATTAAAATACCAATTAATTTGAGGTAAAAAAACCCCCATATTATTATTTCACTAATTAATTAATTAATGGATCATGAATGTATTTTATCTGTCACCCTTGTCCATCGGTCAGTGGGCGGGTCTTAATAGCTGATTAGTTCCCCTTGCACATCCAGTCCAGTCAAATAGATTCCAGATCAAGGGTTGATGCAGAGCATACACTGGGTGACCTTTGACCTCTGTGTTTGTTTGGATACTTTAGGAAACTAAACTTTATTGGCAACTGATAAAAATCGATACTCTCGCTCCGACACTCCCCAACGGAGTGGATTTGACTAGATTCACGTTAGCCCCCGCCCACTGACTTTGATGGGTGAGATCAGAGGTGTGCACAGATGGATGCTAGAGCACTGGTGTCTTTGCACTTTATCAATGAAAATCCCCTTTTGAAAATGTTTTATTATTTTTAATTTTTTTTTAAAGATGATGATTATTATTATTAACACTTTAGTGGGGACAATAAATTGGTATTTTAATGAATTACTGACAGATTTAATAACGCATGTATCTATTCAATTTAAATTTTAATTAACTTGTGACATATTGAGTAAATTATTTAATTAATTTTGGCCTGTTTAGTCCTCCATAGTTTCCTGGATGTAAGGCGCATTTACAGACAAGTAGAAGTGAATCTTTACAGGTGACATTTGTCTTTGAATTTCCAGGTGAAAGCTCAGGTGTGGATGAAGGCGGTGACCTCTAACCTCTGTCCAGATTTTTACCAGCGTTTCTCTCCAGACCACTGCATCCTGCTCTACCAGAAGAAAGGCAACGTGTGCGAGATCTACGACAAACATCAGGTCTTCCAGACACTGGACTGTATTCGCTACTGGAGAGGTAGAGCACATAGATAATAACTAATGCTGCACTAATGTCAGGTGTTACATGTCCGTCTGTCTGTCTGTCTGTCTGTCTGTCAGCAGGATTACACAAAATGTTCTAAACAGAGTTTGATTAAACTTTCAGGAATGATAGATAATGGGTCAATGAAGAACCCATTAGATTTTCAGCAATGAAGGTCAAAGGTCAACAGCTAAAACACATCAGTGGTAATATCTCAGGATTCAGACAAGATAGAATATAGTGTTTTTTTTCTGTATTCACATAATCTCACCTTCAGACATCAGATGGGTCAACACCTATAACCCTAAGCTTTGACCCCTGACCTTCACACATCAGATGGGTCAACACCTATAACCCTAAGCTTTGACCCCTGACCTTCACACATCAGATGGGTCAACACCTATAACCCTAAGCTTTGACCCCTGACCTTCAGACATCAGATGGGTCAACACCTATAACCCTAAGCTTTGACCCCTGACCTTCACACATCAGATGGGTCAACACCTATAACCCTAAGCTTTGACCCCTGACCTTCACACATCAGATGGGTCAACACCTATAACCCTAAGCTTTGACCCCTGACCTTCAGACATCAGATGGGTCAACACCTATAACCCTAAGCTTTGACCCCTGACCTTCACACATCAGATGGGTCAACACCTATAACCCTAAGCTTTGACCCCTGACCTTCACACATCAGATGGGTCAACACATATAACCCTAAGCTTTGACCCCTGACCTTCACACATCAGATGGGTCAACACCTATAACCCTAAGCTTTGACCCCTGACCTTCACACATCAGATGGGTCAACACCTATAACCCTAAGCTTTGACCCCTGACCTTCAGACATCAGATGGGTCAACACCTATAACCCTAAGCTTTGACCCCTGACCTTCACACATCAGATGGGTCAACACCTATAACCCTAAGCTTTGACCCCTGACCTTCAGACATCAGATGGGTCAACACCTATAACCCTAAGCTTTGACCCCTGACCTTCACACATCAGATGGGTCAACACTTATGGCTCCATCATGTCACGTTTTGACGTCGTATGACGCCATATCAAGCCTTGGCTATAGTCTGCTGTGTCTGACTGCCTTGTTTATAAATATTATTATTTTATCTTTTCATTAAAAATATATTAAAAATTTTCATTAAATGTTTATTAATTATTGTTTTCATTTTATTTAATGTATTATTTCAATGTTTTAACAGTTGTTTTTTAATCATCTTTCTGCCTAATTAAGGAAAACTTTTCAAAGTATTCTTTCATGATGGTGTATATATGGTAGAGATGGTAACTCAGTGTCACGGATCGGGGACTCCAATGGACTCCAATGCACAGTACTGAAGGGAAAAATAATTTAATAACAAAACTAAGAAACAAAGACAAGACAGACAAAACCTGGGAACAACGACCAGAGTCCGTGGTGATGATGAATGTCCGGGTTATGGTGATTGAGGAGATGGCAGAAGATGTCCGGGTTATGGAGGTGACAATACTGAATGGTCCCGCACTGGCAACTGCAAGCCTTACTGCTTTTATAGCCACAGATGAGGAACGGCTTGCAGCTGCGCAGTGCGGGACCAGGTGAGGTGAATTACCAATTCTACTTGGGCTATTACTAATTCATTAAGACAAAGGTTATTAATGCAATTAAAGATAGTCACAGAAGAAAATAGCTTGATTGTATATAATTAGAAAACTAACGGCAATATGAAGTGTATAATTGATTAATATAGTGTTCTTATAATGGTGATATGAACATTATAAAATCATGTGATAAAAATTGTGATGTAAAAAATATGATGTGTGGAAGAAAGTCAAAGCAATATCTGGTCCTGTCATTTGTATTGTTCACTATTATTGAATTCTGTAAATGTTAAATATAATTATTGTTACTAGGGATACTTTTCATATTTTAAGAATTCCCTTTTATACAGATTTCAGTTGCTATCACTCTGAGGAGAATTGCCAGTTCTCCTAGGAGTGATAGCAACTCAGATTGTATTTAGTGAGGATTTCAGTCTCCCCTCAGGAAGGTGACAGTTGAAATATCCACTGGTAGAAATGACACTTTTCTTAGTAGAGGTTGTGATTGGCATCTCTCCTAGACCTTGTTGCCATCTCTACTGTGACATATATATGGTTGTGTTTTCAAAGCCCTAAAGAAGGACGTGGGGCGGATCCAGCTGGTGCCCCGCCCACAGCCGTCAGATGAGTCCCTGCAGTACCAACGCTATCTGAACTACCTGATTGGATACGACGTGACCGACGTCAGCAACGTACATGATGACGAGCTGGAGTTCACTCGCAGGAAGCTGCTGACCCAACGGCGTATCGAACTGTCCGACCGGGACCCCAAGCTCTACTCCATGGACCCCTGGGCGACACGCAAACCACTGCCTGAACACCTGCTGAGCAAGGTCTGTCAGAAACACACTGCAAAAAATACACACTTTAACACCTGTATTATTATTATTATTATTATTATTATTATTATTATTTAGTTCTGTCAAAATTAGCACATTAACTCAGATTAATTCATCATCATGATTAATTGAATTAATATTTTTAACTGAATTCAATGGAACAGTTGTTTAGTTGAAACTATTGAAGGTGTTGAATAAACATGTTCATTACATGTTAAGAACAGTCAACTTGCATAAAGTGTTTTGATCATGATTAATGGAAATTAATTGAAAGCAAAACTGTGATTAAAAATTGTAATCATTGAAAGCCTTATTATCATTCCTATTGTTGTTGTTATTATTATTATTATTATTATTATTATTATTTAGTTCTGTCAAAATTAGCACATTAACTCATATTAATTTATCATCATTATTAATCTGATTAACATTTTTAACTCAATTCAATGGAACAGTTGTTTACTTGAAACTGTTGAATGTGCTGAATAAACATGTTACTTGCATATATATATATATACATATATATATATATATATATATATATATATATATATATATATATATATATATATATATATATATATATATATATATATATATATATATTTTTTTTTTTTTTTTTTTTTTTTGGGTGCTATATAAATAAGATTTGAATTGATTTTGGAAATGTTACCACATTTTGGGGTGATTTTTTCCCCTGTATTTTAGAAGTTTTTTAATGATCAATCAATTAACTTCTTATCTTTTTTTATGTTTATTTTTTGTGAATCTTAGTGAATTTTAACATTGTAACTTTTCTTTGCATTTTTAGTGTTTCTTAGTGTATTTTTGTAGCCTATCCTGCTGACAGTGCATGTGTTGTTGTGTCAGGTGTGTAACGGCTTCATCCTGGTGGTGATCCACATCAGCACCGCCAGCCAGACCATCAAGGTCTCCATCGATGACACGCCCACACAGGTCTGTGTGCACGACACATACAATTATACAGTAGGACTGCACGATATTAGAATTTTTTTTAACCCTGTGATATGAAAAAATACTCGGTAATAATTATAATGGCAGTGCAGCGTTGATGGTCAAACAGAGGAGGGGTCGACACAGAACGTACGTTTTAGTGTCATCCTTTTTGTAGCCAAAATAATTAAATAAAATTAATAAGTAAAAAAATGTATTTAATTATTTTGGCTACAAAAGGGATGACAGTGATATGTACACAGGCGGGGTATACGGCCTGTGTTTTTTTCCCGTCATAAGGGTCTTTGAACCGTTCCTGGTCAGACCTTCACCTAGGACCTAGTTCTCAAAGACCTCCACCACAATAAGGTGTCGGTGCCAGGAGGAGATTTTTTATTCATCAATTTTAAAATCTGGGGCTGGGGCATGTGGGCAAAGCACCTGGTGGTCAGACCATGGGTTCCAGCCGGGTACAACCCGAACCAGAGACATGGGATCGTCGTCTCCCCACATGTGAGGTGGAGGCAGCAGGGTCCAGTGCGATGTGGACTGGACAGCAGACCAAGGCCTTGGTGGTCCGACCCCGGTTACAGAAGCTGGCTTTGGGGACATGGAATGTTACTTATCTGTTGGGGAAGGAGCGAGACCTTATGGATGAGGTGGAGTGCTATCGATCACCTCAACACACCACTGGCTCTGGAACCCGAGTCCTTGAGAGGGGCTGGACCTTGTTCTGTGCTGGAGTTGCCCCGGGGGAGAGACGGAAGGCAGGGATGGGCTTTTTGATAGCCCCCAGGCTCTCAGACTGCATGTTGGTGTTTACCCCTGCGCCTTCAGGTCAGAGGTCAGTTACTGACTGTTGTTGGCGCACATGCACCAAACAGCAGCTCAGATTAAAACAGGCAGATTAGAACAGCATCTGCAGTAAAGCAGGTGTTAAACTGATCTGTTGTGGTGAAGAAGGAGAAGCTCTTAATGTACCGGTCAATCCACGTTGTGACCCTCACCTGTGGTCATGAGCTTTGGGTCACGACCCAAATAATGAGGTTCCAGGTACAAGCGACCGATGAGTTTCATTCAAGATTCAACATTTAATTTGTCACTGTCAAGCAACGAAACTAGGTTAGAACAACAACACTGTCGTCTGTACCCAGTAAAGGAAGTGATACAATAAAAAGTGCTCTGGTGCAGGAAAGGTCAAGTTTAAAGTTCCACCACTGCCCCCACAATCCTCATCATGAATAGAAATCAATAGATTTCTACTTATGATGAGGGTTGTGTGGCCACTGGTGGAACTTTAAAAAGTTGACCTTTCCCTGCATGAGGGTGGCTGTTCTCAGCCTTAGAGGTCAGGTGAGAAGCCGGGACGTCCTGGAGGAACTCGGAGTAGAGCCGCTGCTCCTCCATGTCCAGAGGAGCATCTAGTGAGGACGCCTCCCTGCGGGGGTGTTCCCGGCATGTCCATCCAGGAGGAGACCTCAGGGCCGACCCAGGACATATTTCTTGGCTGGTCTGGGAACGCCTCGGGATTCCTGTGGAAGAGCTTTTGGAAGTCGCTGGCGTGAGGGAAGTCTGGTCTGCTTTACTGAGGCTGGTGCCCCCGCGACCCCGATAAAGCGGAAGGCGCGTATGAGTAATTAAAAATAAATAAATAAAAATATAAATAAATGAATAATAAATAAAAAAAGACAAATAAATAAAAAATATTAATTAATTAATTAAATACATAGAAATTTAAATGTATAAAAATAATAAAAAAAAACCAATAATAATTGCAGGACCTGCGGTGTGACTGTTGTAAACATTGTGATGTCGATGCTCAAACACTATATTAGTGCAGATAATTTAGAGTCAAAATGCAAAACAAATTGTCCTCAGTTTGGTTTGCAAATACAACTATGCAAACTCAAATTTATTGGACAGTCTTATCATCTTTGTCTGTGTTCATGTTTTTATGTCTGCAGCTTTTTTCTTTTTCCTGCGCAGGTTTTGTCCAATTTTTTTGCTAAAACAGCAAATAGAAGAGTTCTTTTGGGTATCCCTGACAACACGGGTGAAAACGATTTTGTGCTGCGTGTTTGTGGCAGGTGCAGTATTTTGGATTTTTTTTTACACTTTTCTGTCGTCAGTGGAACTTTATTAAGTCTAGTTTTCCTCATTTTTAGGCAAAATATTTCATCACACTTTAGACACAATGAGCTAAAGAGGAACTTTTCAGGCAGATAGAAGAACTGATTTATATTAAAGCTGTCAAATTATAAAAAAAAATGTAATCATATTAATCACAGGGTTGTTTTACTTCAAGGTTTTTTCTTTCTTTGTGCTTAATTTAAGATGGTTTTTTTCTTAATTTAAGAGTGTCTGAACTCCGAATCTTTTTTTCTGCTTAATGTATTTTTCTTAATTCAAGATGTTTTTTTACTTCACCTGCAAAGGAACTTTTCAGTCAAATAGAACAGATTTAGAGACAGTAGATCTGGGACTAATCTGATTTAAAACTTTCACTTATTCCAATTGACAGATTTTATTTTTTGCTTCAATTAAACAAACAAAAAAACCCATAATATATATCTTTTGTACCTTAAATTAATAGATTTTATAATGAATTAATGGCACATTTAATTGATTATTTAATGATGTAGGTATTTATTTTAGACACTTTAAGTCCTCCATAGATTAATCCCTGTGTGTTAACCTAGAGAGGAGTATCTGTATGGAGACCAACCTCTGCAGAACTTCAACTGGGTCCGTCAGTGTCTGAAGAACGGTGATGAGATTCATCTGGTTCTGGAGACGCCACCGGATCCTGAAGCAGATCTGGTCCAGAAGGAGGACTGGGCCCAGGTGGACGACTGCACCGGTGTGGCAGGTAACGGCTCCACACTGACCCCAGATCAGCCACAAATGGAATCATCAATTTGAACTTTTTATCTAAGAATTGTAACTTTTTATCTAATAATTTTGTCTTTTTATCTAATAATTTTGTCTTTTTATCTAATAATTTTAACTTTTTATCTAATAATTGTAACTTTTTATCTAATAATTGTAACTTTTTATCTAATAGTTGTAACTTTTTATCTAATAATTTTGACTTTTTATTTAATAATTTTAACTTTTTATTGAATAATTTTGTCTTTTTATCTAATAATTTTAACTTTTTATCTAATAATTGTAACTTTTTATCTAATAATTGTAACTTTTTATCTAATAATTTTGTCTTTTTATCTAATAATTTTAACTTTTTATCTAATAATTTTAACTTTTTATCTAATAATTGTAACTTTTTATCTAATAATTTTGTCTTTTTATCTAATAATTTTGTCTTTTTATCTAATAATTTTAACTTTTTATCTAATAATTGTAACTTTTTATCTAATAATTTTGTCTTTTTATCTAATAATTGTAACGTTTTATCTAATAATTTTGACTTTTTATTTAATAATTTTAACTTTTTATTGAATAATTTTGTCTTTTTATCTAATAATTGTAACTTTTTATCTAATAATTTTGTCTTTTTATCTAATAATTGTAACTTTTTATCTAATAATTTTAACTTTTTATCTAATAATTGTAACTTTTTATCTAATAATTTTGTCTTTTTATCTAATAATTGTAACTTTTTATCTAATAATTGTAAACTTTTTATCTAATAATTTTGTCTTTTTATCTAATAATTGTAACGTTTTATCTAATAATTTTGACTTTTTATTTAATAATTTTAACTTTTTATTGAATAATTTTGTCTTTTTATCTAATAATTGTAACTTTTTATCTAATAATTTTGTCTTTTTATCTAATAATTGTAACTTTTTATCTAATAATTTTAACTTTTTATCTAATAATTGTAACTTTTTATTGAATAATTTTGTCTTTTTATCTAATAATTGTAACTTTTTATCTAATAATTTAGACTTTTTATCGAATAATTTTGACTTTTTTAACATTTAATTTTGTGGTATAAGACTGTTTTGTTTCAACTTAACACGGTTTGGTAGTTATTGTGAATCTCTCATTAAAGTTTGAACAAAGGTGACAGTTATTGTGAACAGGTTTAATAAAGTTTGATTGACTAATAATGTTATAGAATATATATATATATATATATATATATATATATATATATATATATATATGTATATATATATTTTTTTAAATACAAATTTAAAACCGGCCGTTTTATCTGCGCTTTTAATTAAATTCCTTCTTCAACATTATCTTATTCTGCTGGTTTAATGTGTTTATTTTTATTATGTATTTATTTTAACTGTACTATCACTGCATGATAATGGGGGGGGGGGGGCAGATGTAAAGAGCTTTGTGCTACAGTTTGACTTCCACCAGTTGTGCTTTTTAATAGTATTCTAGTTCAGGGGTTTTCAAAGTGTGTTATTGTGAGCCTCCCCGTAACACATTTTAACATCTTTATATATTTTTAACATATTTATAAATAAATTTTGACATCTGCGTACACGTTTAACATCTTTTTCCCCACATTTTCACATCTTTGTTTCACCATCTTTTAACATTTGTCTTTTTTTAACGTCTCTTTTAACACATCTTCAAATGTTGTATGTTTTTTAACAGTTTTAAATACTTTCCACATCTGTGTATGTTTTTAACCTCTCTTTTACTGTAGTTAGGTAACCACATTTACACCTTTTCTCTTTTTTATTCAGGTTTATTTTTTCTCATGTTATGCTTCCCCTGCAGTCCTCTGGTGGCCCCCCAGAGGAGGCCCCACCTCACTATTTGAAAACCTCTGCTCGAGTTTGACCAGTTTTATAACTTCTGAGGTCAGGGTTTCTGTTGTATTTTCTTGGTCAGGTACCCATGAACAGCTGACCATTGATGAGAAGGACCATGAACGCGTGTTTACCGTTTCCATGTGGGACTGTAACAGGAAGTTCAGAGTTAAGGTGCTGGGTATCGACATACCGTCTCTACCCCAAAGTCCCAGAACTGGTGGTGTTCATCGAGGCCAGTATCTTCCATGGCCAGCAGCTGTTAGCCCAGGTAACCCCATCAAACACAGCTACGATGGCCATGCATGATGGTATACGTCCATATTTCTGCAGCGTGTCACAGTAAGAGAATTTAACACACAACCTTTATCATGTCAGGAAAGAACAACTTCAAAAACATTCAATGAAGAAGTGCTGTGGAACTGCTGGCTGGAGTTTAACATAAAGATCAGAGACCTGCCGAAAGGGGCGCGGCTGAACCTGCAGGTAAACTCCTGTCTACAGTAGGGTGTGACACAAAAAATACACTATGAACCCTTTCCCACCGGCCAAAAAAAACACTAACAATCAGCTTTAGATGGCCGTGGGAAAAACGCATCGACCCGTGTCCACCTGCGCCAAACAACCTGGCAGCGATGCAGGTTAAATGTCCTTCAGTGGGTTAAAATATCCTCCAATGGCCTCCAGTGGGACCACCAGCCCTACGTCAACCCGCTCACTTACCTGATAACATAGTGTTACGTGACGCGTCATAACATCGTGCCAATAGTGGCGTGCCATTCTGTTAGACTTGTGACATCATCATCAACACAATTCCAGTGTGGTGATGTCACCAGATGCCCAGTGGAGGTCAGAGGTCAAGCTGGGCTTTTTTGGTCAATGGAGAAAGGACCATTAACGATTGTTAGCGGTTAAAAATGCGGGTTGATGCGATCATTTTAGTGGAAAAGTGCGATATATTATATACCTTCAACTCTTCTGGGAAGGTTTAGGAGTGAGTTTATGGGAATTTAGGACCATTCCTCCAGAAGAACACTGGCTCTAAAAGTGTTCTCTGGGGTCAAAGGTCAGGACTGTGTTCAGGTCAGTCCAGTTCATCCATGTCTTTATGGACCTTACTTTGTGCACTGGTGTACAGTCATGTTGGAACAAGAAGGGGGCAGTCCCCGAACTGGTCCACAAACTCTGGAGCCTGGAAATGTCCAAAGTCTGTTTGTCCTAAATCTGCCTTTAAACTGAGACAGGTTTAGCTGTGGAAAAAGCTGGCACACCCAGTATTTCTTGTGACACAACACGCATTTAGACCAAAAAAATGTCATCATCATTGCATTCGACTTAAGCCCCCCCCCCCCACCACACACACACACACACAGTTGCAGAACACTGCCCATTTAAAGTCCGAAGGCATTTCATGTAAATTTTTGGCATACAATGTTTTTAGGGGTTTTGAAGGGTGCTGGATTCAGATCTTCTGTATGCCAGGCTCAAAAATGTCCCATAATGCCTCAAAATGGAGAAATCCAATATGGCCGCTGCAGCCAGGTCTGGACTGTAGAAGGTAAAAACATGAATGTAATGTTCTTTTATATGTTTTCACATATGGGAATTCATGCCACACTGAGATTTAAGATCAAAACTAAAGAAAAAGCTTGAAATCCATGTACATGGTTAAAATCAGTAGGACAATTTAAATATTTTGAACATATGAAATTCAAGCATTTTCTTCAATTAAAACATAAATACTTCAAAAAACATACAGATAAATGAATAAATAAGAGTTAAAATATTGTTTTCAACTATGTCTCTGTTTATAATTCAAGTAAATTCTTCAGAAAGACATCAACCTGTTTCGTGGTCCTTTTTTATTCAGGCATTATTAATTATCCCAGACACCAATTTTAACCATGTACATGAATTTCAAGCATTTTTTTTTTGGTTTTGATCTTAAATGTGAGCATGACATTGAATTCCCCATATGTGAAAACCTATAAAAGAACATTACATTCATATTTTTACCTGCCAAGGTTAAAAAGATAAGGAATTCATTAGATTTTGACGTGGCTGCGACGGCCATATTGGATTCTCTGTTTTGAGACATTATCAGAAGATTTGAATTCAGCACCCTTCAAAACCCCTAAAAACATTGTTTGCCAAAAATTTACCTGAAATGCCTTCAGGGTTCATCTTTTTTGAAAACTGACCCTAACTAATGGATTGATGGTGGGGTGTCACTTCAGTGTACTTTAAGCCAGGTGAGTGAATACTTTTGGGAAAACATAGTGTCTCACCTTGTTAACAGTATTGTGATATATTGTATCGTGAGTATTGTGACTTGTATCGTCTGATTTTTGCCAACACTCCAGCCGTGTTCCAGGTTGACTGTGTGTGTGTGTGTGTGTGTGTGTGTGTGTGTGTGTGTGTGTGTGTGTGTGTGTGTGTGTGTGTGTGTGTGTGTGTGTGTGTGTGTGTGTGTGTGTGTGTGTGTGTGTGTGTGTGTGTGTGTGTGTGTGTGTGTGTGTGTGTGTGTGTGTGTGTGTGTGTGTGTGTGTGTGTGTGTGTGTGTGTGTGTGTGTGTCCCAGGTGGTCTGTGGAAAACAGCAGCAGACGCCCAACTCAAAGGGAGGCTCCTCGTACCAGGATAGTCCTACAGGAGGAGGCAGCCACGATGGTGAGAACACTTGGCATCCATGTTCCTGTCCTGTTTCTGACCTGCCCAGTAGAGCTGCGCAATACATCGTAACGAATGGGTGTGCATTAGTCCTATCAAAGTTCCTGCGATTTAGGCAAATGAACTCAATGGGCCTGTTTACATGGGCGTTTTTATTCCTGGTTTAGTTTAGTTTAAGTTTAGTTTATTTCACACAATTTAAAATATACAGCAAAAGACAAATACAATTAATGTGCTGTGCTGGAAGAGGCAGAAAGCCTGATAGGCTTATAAGGAGCCTCCACCAAGTAGAATGTAAACCACGGCATACAAAAGTACATGAAATAAAATACATAGGCCTACATAATTAAACACAAAACAGAAAACTAAACAAAAGATCATTAAAAATAAATGCATATATGGGATTAAATTAGATCAACAGAAGTAATTTAAAGAAAAAAATAAAAATATCTACAGTTATGGAATAAACTAGTTAATACATCTCAAGAAAATACTCTCTCAGGAGTCTCTTAAAACATTTTAGTGAAGTGCAGTTTCTAGCTATGTGTGAGACCTGATTCCATAATTTGGCACCTGTGAATCTAATACAAAATTGACCTCTGCTTGTATGAAATTTAAAAAGATGAAGAGCTGAAGAGTTACGTGTTGTATATGAATGAAATGAAAAATTTGCTGAGAAATATGACTCAAATTGTATGGGAACCTTAATTTCTGAAGAAAGTGTCTTATAAATAAATACACATATTTGAAAACTATTAATATCAGATATTGGAAGAATTTTAAGCTTCTGAAATAAAGGAGCAGATGGAGCAAGTGGTTCAGCTCTAGCTACAATTCTAACAAAATTTTTATTCATTCAGAATAAAGGTTAATTCCACTTTAAGATGGCCATGTAAACAGCTAATTTCAGTTTAAAATGATAATTCCAAATTAAACTTAGTTCCAAATAAAGTCACAGGTTTATTCTGCTCTTAATTCCAAATTCAATAATTCCTCTACCATGTAAATTCTTAATTCCTCTTTAACATTATTCCTGTCGTTCTGTGCATGCTCTTGGTCTCATCACAATGATGCACATATTCCACGCTGCCAGCATTAGTTTGTTGATTCGATCGAGCTGCTGCTTTGTAATTAGCACAAAAATAAAGTCAAAAATCACATGTAGTGTCTGGTTTAACATGGTGATAGTTGAAACCAAAGCAGAACAGGAAGTGGACGCCATCCTTCTCTTCCATTAGACATCCAGATATTAAGTGGCCGTTCTGTCCAATCAGAACCCTCTGTACCTTCAGTTCAGAATGACTAAGTAATAATAATGGTTTAGATTTATATAGAGCTTTTCAAGGCACCCAAAGGCACTTCACATTAGTGTTCTATTATTCATTCACTCTCACATGTAGTCACAGTTGCCCTGGGGCAGACTGACAGAAGTGTGGCAGCCATTTTGCGCCTACGCCCCCTCTGACCACCACCGAACATTGATACTCATTCATTCATACACCAGTGTGAGTGACACTGGAGGCAAGGAGGGTGAAGTGTCTTGCCCAAGGACACAACAGACTGACTAGGACAGAGCGGGAATCGAACCGCCAACCCTTTGGTTAATGGACGACCTGCTCTACCAACTGAGCCAGAATTTCCATGTAAACATGAAGAAAATGAATGATTTTATTTTCGAATGAATAATTTAGAATTAAAAAAAACATCATGTAAACGTAATCAATGTGTCGTCATCTAATTTCAAGGGTACGTGACACACACTGCACCCTGCCATCCACCAGTCACAATACTTTTTAATCAGTTTGGAGAGATTCGCTGGTAGCAATAAATAAATGAGCAATAAATAAGAGAAAATGCCATAAGCGAAGACTTGTTGCCAGGAATAAAAGCAACATCAGTTAGAACAGGGGTCTCAAACATGCGGCCCAGGGGCCAAATGTGGCCCGTCAAAGGTTCCAATGCGGCCCGTGGGATGAATTTGCAATGGTCAATAATTCCACAGTCAAGGCTGTGGAACTGATTTTAGTTCAGGTTCCACATACAGAACAATGTAATCTAGAGTCAAACAACTGCTGAATAACCTACAAAAAGAATGAATCTATATTTTCTTCTGGGTTTGATGCAAAAACATTTTACATTATGCCGATAATGACAACTTTTTCTTTGTTTTAATTTTTAAATAATAGTGTGAAAATCTGGACATATTTACATTTACAAACTATAATGTAACAATAAAATGTGAAAAACCTGAAAAAGTATGAACAACATGAAATGTCTAAAGAAAATTCACTACAATTTTAACAATGTTTTGCTTCTTTATGTAAAAATAAATATGTTGAAGAAAAACATTGTTAAAATTGCATTTATTTTTCCGAGGAATTTTTTGTTTTTTCTGGTTATTACCATTTTATTTGTTTGTATAGTTTGTAAAAGAAAATATTTTACTAACTTAATGGGGGGTGTTTTGCACTAAATCAAAGACAGTTATTTTTTCCATGCTATTCTATTATTTTACTGGACCGACCACTGGAAATAAAATCAGGCTGAATGAAAGAAAATGAATTTGAGACCCCTGAGGTTAGAAGAAGGATGATACTGAAACGTGTTCTGTGGCAACAGTGCTTTGCAATTGTTGCCACGATGAGAGGGAACAACTAATTTATTTGACTATATACATTGACGCCACACAGCTGGTGTATCCTTCTGAGTATTTTTCATTTTGCACTATATCACAGGATTAAGAAAAACAAAGTCAAATGTTAGTTTTTTCTAATATGGTGCATCCCTTCTGCTCAGCCAGCCTCAGTGTAGCCTGTTGTGTTTCAGGAAAGACAAAGAGTCGCCTCCTGTACTACGTCAACCTGCTCCTGGTGGACCACCGCTCTCTGCTTCGTCAGGGCGAGTTCATCCTCCACATGTGGAAGATGCCGGAGAAAAGCGAAGAGAGCAGCAGCAGTATCAACGCCGACAAGCTGACCTCGGCCACCAACCCGGACAAAGCCTCCTCCATGGCCGTCACCATTTTACTGGACAAGTACTGCTACCCTGTGGTGCTGCCCAAGAGCAGGGATGTGGGCAGGGAGGGCGGGGCTTGGGGCGAGGAGGCGGAGGGCGGGGAGCGAGGCCAGAGGGAAATGCCCAATCACCTGAAGAAACAGTTCGAGGCCATTGTAGCGACGGACCCCCTGCACCCGCTGAGCCCCGAGGACAAAGAGCTGCTGTGGCACTTCAGGCATGAGTGTATGCGTCACCCAAGGTATGTGTGTCCACATCAGTCTGGATTACAGAGTGTTCTGGGGTTGTGTTTTTAACATTTATATTTTTTTTATGTGGCCATGGCTCAGATGGTAGAGTGGGTCGACCATTATCTGAAGGGTTTGTGGTCGGGCTTTGACTTTGAATATAATTCAAATGTTATAAAAAAAAAAAAAAAAAAAAAGAAAAGACAAGTTTGAATGAATATTTGGCAGCTCTTAATATTTGAACCTATAAACTGGATGGTAGCATTAGGACTATTTCTTTTATTTTTGTGAATGTGGTCTGTTCAGGTTGCAGGGGTTTTTTTTGGGTTTTTTTTATGTTTGGGGAATTTATGTGAATCATGAAGGTCATTATCTTTGGGCTTACCTGGGCGGGCACCTGTAGACATTACCCTCCAGCATCTAACCAACAGCACAGTGGTCAGTCCCATGCATTTATGAACAATGACTGAGGTAGTATTTTAGAGGATTTTTTAATATGTTTTGAATTTTTCATGGCTTTTTTGTGTTAGTTTGTTCTTGTTGAATTTGAATGGATTTGATCATGTTTTGTAAAAAAAAATAAAATAAAAAAAATGTTCTCAGCTTTTCCGTGTTTTTTTGTGAATTTTTGCATTTTGTAATGTAATTCGTAACAGTTTGTCCTTTGTATTTTTTTCTCAGAGCCTATCCGAAGCTGCTGGGTTCCGTCCGATGGGGAAAACAAGACGATGTTTTAGCAACACACCGTCTGTTGGAGCGCAGCAGTGCATGGGACAGCAGGTAGAATATAGTCACTCTTCTCTCCTTTCAGCTCCGCCTCCCCTCCTTATGAAGCGTTCCTAGACCTATACATGAAATGAATAGGGATAGCACTGCGAGGCTAGAAATATTACACAAGAAAATATGCTCAAAACACAATCCCACAACTTGAAAGGCAGCGTAGCGGTCCTAATCACAGCGTAATATTTTAAACTGACAGCGTAATGGCCCGTAACGCTGAAATGTGGTGGCGAGAACCCTACCTTTCATCTAGCAGAGGGTGCATCGTTTATAGAAATCAAATAATCTATTAATTAACTAGATTTTTAAAAGTACAGAAACAGTCAATATGACAGATGTACCTGTTCTGTAGTGTGTTTGCTAGTTTGAAAATGGTCGCTAGTAATTTACGTTACATGATCAGCTTTTTCAGTGGCACATTCTTTTGATTGCTGATCAGGCTATTTTTAGGCAATATCGGCCGATGATGATCAGCAGCCGATCGGTCGGTGCAACATTACTTAGAAGTCTATGTCTTGTCAAAATCTCTGGATTCTGAATCAAATTTTCTTTCTTTTTTGGCATGAGCTGACACATGAATGGGCTGAAACTGAGCAACAAACTAATTTGGTGCATAAGCCTCATGCTGAGTGTGGGGAAAAAAAACTTCATTCATTAGATTCTACAAAATAAAAGGTGTATGTTATATATTAGCATTGACTTTTACAGTCAATGCTAATATATAACATTTAGTATTTTACAGTTACTGGCATTTGCCAGTGACCTCATGTGGGCCGGTCAGCCCGCATGTGGCCCCTGAGCTTTATTTAGTCTAGGTCTGCCCTAAGGTGTACTGTACTCAGTGCTGGAAATAAAATTGAATTGAACTTATGATTGAAAATGACTTTGACGAGCTAATTAATGTTACCCCTGAATGGAGTTGTAGAGATATTCTGCTTTTGGTGTAACTGCCTCCACCAGATGTCCTGGGTGGTAACGCAGCAGCTGTTTTGGTGTCTTGTGCTTCAGTGGTCTGGATGTGGGTCTGGCCATGCAGCTGCTGGACTGTCACTACTCAGACGCTCAGGTTCGCTCCATGGCCGTGAGGAAACTGGAAACCCTGGAGGACGATGATGTGCTCAGATACCTTCTCCAGCTTGTACAGGTCAGACTTTTCTTCCTTCCATTTGTTTTCCTTTACATTTTTCTTATGTTTTCAATGACCTGGTTTATACGGGAGTTTTTAATTCCTGTTTAAATCAGAATAAAAGTTAACTCCATTTTCAGATGAACCATGTAAAGGCCTAATTTAATTTGAAAATGATAATTCTGCATTTAACTTAATTCCAAATGAAGTGGTGGCTGGTGACAAAACATTTAGGGAGGGCATGGTGGGTGTAAAGCAGGAGTGTCAAAGTGCGGTCCTCGAGGCCGGTGTCCTGCATGTTTTAGATGTTTTCCCTCTTCCATTACACCTGGAGGACATTACATCATTATCAGTCTCATGACAAACTGATTATTAACTCTTTAAGTGTCAGCGCTGATGCATTCTGAATGGATGATTTAGTTTAAATATTGAGAAAAATTCAACAGTTTTACTTTATTATGTGCATGGAAAAGGTGCCAAAAAGCAAGGTGTTTTTTTTTTTTTGTTTTTTTTTTATTTTATTTCACCATTTTTTTTTAATTGCTGTGACCAAATGTCAATGCTAGTTTTCTTTTTTAGTAATTTTTTTCCAGAATTTTCCACATTATTTGTAATTTTGTAAATATTTATTAGTTTTTGTTAATTTTGTTTATTTTTCTACATTTTGGTTCTTTTTAATTTTTTTTATTTTTCTTAGATTTTCTGCCATTTGTGTCTTACTTTGCTCATGTTACCAGTTATTTTGTTAGTTCTCAGTAGTTAAAGGGTTAAACTGAATCACATGGAAGAAGGAAATATCTAAAACATGCAGGACAACCGGCCTCGAGGACTGGAGTTTGACACCTGTGGTGTAAAGGTTGGGGAAAAAATGTGAAGGCAACATAACTTGGAAAACTAGCACTTGTATTGTGATGTCAACACAGAAATATTAGACAGATTTAGTTCTGTATGGGCGCGCTGGACGCTCCAATGCGACGCAGCAATGCGTCCAACGTGCCGCCCGAGGCGAATCTGCATCCAAACATGTCTCTCTGTTGTATATAATCTCGATGTGTGAATGTGAAAATGTACGTTCGGTGTGGCCGTACCATTAGTCATTGCACAAGCAGCTGTAATCTGGAGTTGAAAGGACAATTGTATAATAAAAGATATAAAACTACATACAGAGTGGTTGTCAAAAGGAAAAAAGAGACAGATTTTATTGTAAATGTATTTGATGTGGCACATGCAGATGCACTTTCACTCAGTAACATCCCAGAAGACCAGGAGTTTCTCGTTGCACAATGGGAACCAGATCATTGAGGCGACATAGGAGCTGTTGATCAACCTTGGGCTGAGTTAGAGCAAAGATCCGAACATACTTAATTATGTTCTGTGAAAGCACTTCAAAATAGTTGTTGTGGGGACTCTTTATCAGTTTTACTGTGATAATAAAACACATTGTGTCATTGTTAGATGGAAAGTCTCATCCATGTAATCTGTGTTAATGAGTTAAATTTGAAAGACCTGAAAATAATCCGACGCATTTCTATATATATTTTGTTAATTAATCGCCATGGTTCCTGAAAAGGAAGAACATGTCCTTATAAAGCTGCACAATATATTGTTTGAACATCGACATCACAATGTGTGTGTGTGTGCAATAGTCACATTGCACACTGTAGATTTTGCAGTGTTAATTTGGAGACAATGGGACCAAATACACTCTAGAAGAAGTTAAATAAACTCTCTAAGTGTTGATTTAACACTGCAAATTTACTGTGCAGGTCCTGCAATTATTTGTATTTTATTTTTTATAGTTTTTTTTTACTTTTATTATTTTTGAAATATTTAAATAGAAGTCTTTATTTATTTATTAGGGACCGAGCACGCAGGGTCGAGTCCCTATGCATTTGCACACTATGTGTGCAACGCATAGGGACTCGGCCCGCAGGGCCGAGTCCCTATTTGTATTTCGTTCGTTTTTTTTTCTTTATTAGGGACCGAGCACGCAGGGTCGAGTCCCTATGCATTTGCACACTATGTGTGCAACGCATAGGGACTCGGCCCGAAGGGCCGAGTCCCTATTGTAATTCGTTCGTTTTTTATTATTATTAGGGGACCGAGCACGCAGGGTCGAGTCCCTATGCATTTGCACACTATGTGTGCAACGCATAGGGACTCGGCCCGCAGGGCCGAGTCCCTATTGTATTTCGTTCGTTTTTTCTTCATTATTATTTTTTTTCTATTGACGCCTCTTTGAGCTTTAATTTGACCCCCTAAACGTGCACGAAAACTCAGCTATCTCGGCACGCATCTCAAGTCTGGTGAAAAATTTGATAAAATGAAAAAAAATTCTCCCGACATCCCAGAATTTTCGAACTAGCAACCAAAAAAGAGAAAAAATTGGAACGTTAATAACTTTTCAGAGGTTCGCCTTAAAGACACGAAACAAAAAGCAAAAGATGCGGCCGATAATGCTTTAGGCAAAAAATACATTTAGAGCTAGCAGATCGCGACCGAAGGTCGCGATCTGCTAGCGTGAATGGAAACGCTCTAAAATTATCTCCTCATAGGGCGTTTGTCGCAGAGATGTAAAAATGGTACCAAATTAAAGAAGAACTGGTGAATTCAAAAAGTTATATATAACTTTTTAAAAACTCGTGTAGTTTTTGCGTTTCGTCCCCAGATATTTGCGACCTCCGACACTCAAAATTAAAATTTGAGTTTCTAGCAACATGTGATATATCGTAACGATCAGGACACTGAGCCGGTGTGAATAAGCGCAAAACATTTTAAATTTGACGCACCGTTTGGGAGATTTCGCAATAGATATTTGCGTTTTTTTCGACATTTTTGGGCAAAAAACGCTTTTCCTGCTCTACGCCTCTTTAGACTGGCAGATGACCCTCTTAACGTGCACGAAATTAAATGAAATTTGGCAGGCCCGTCAGGGCCTGCCAAATTTCAATAAATATGAAGAAAAAATGTGATTCCAATCCCATAATATTAATTTTATTGAGAAAAGAATGCACGGAAAATTCCCGGAAAAAATCACTAAAATGGCCCAAACGAGCCTTAGGAATGTCGCAGAAAGATGAGACGCACGCGCCAGCGTGCGTCTCATCCAGCCCGACATTTCATACGCTGATATCACCCATCTATCTTGGACAGGAAGTTCACAATCTGCCTTTCAAAGTAAAAGCTTCCAAATCTAAAACCTGAACCGCTTGGCCTAGAGACATGAAACCAACGCCAAAAGTTTCCTTGTAACCGTCCGAGAAATTCATACGCTGGTACTTTTGGTCTATCTCCTACAGAAAGTTCGCAATCTGGACTTGTTTGGAAATCATAAAAAATGTACTACTCAGAAGCCGTTTGTCACAGAGATGTAAAAATAGTACCAATGGATAGAGCTAACTGAGAAACATAAAAGTTGTAAAAATCGTTTTTGTATCTCTTGTAGTTTTTTTTTTCTCAGGCCCGGTTAATTGCGATAGCTGAAAATTTAAAATAAAATTAAATATTCCCCAACATATGACATATTGTGAGAATCAGTGAAATGAGCAAAAGTCGCCACACTAAGAATTTTTGAAATCAGATGTACGGTTTGGGAGATATTGCAAATTTAGTTTATTTTTGATTTTCTTTTCCAGAACTCTGTCTCCCTCTCATCCACCTTGGCAAACAGTGCACTTGAAGGCCACGCCCCCCTGCAACTCCTTATTTGGAACAATGTTCTGTGAAGGTGGAGGAGAGGAGAAGCTTTGACTGAAACTTTGATGAAAATGGCAAAATATGAGAAACCATACACAGCAAGTGAATGAAACTTTCCAGAAATGTAGTCATACTACCTAGGAACAATATAAACCAGGTTTGGAAGATCCAGCTAATTTAAAATTTAAATGAGACTCAGTAGTTTGGGGGGATGTCTGGTCTCAGCCTCCATTCACTTCCATGTTAATTTGGATCAAAGAAAATCTTATGTTCGCCTAATTTTAGTGTTTTTAAAACTGCCCAATCTCGGCCATTTTTGACCCTACAGGGGAAATGAATACATCTACGTGTTCCTCAAAGCCTCCTGCCACTCACAATTATTTTAGTTTTGAGCTAGCATTTACGGTTCTCTCACAAATGGCAGTAGTTCGGAGGTAAGATTTTGCTTAAAAGCCAGTGTTTTCTGTGTGACACAGACAGCAGCGTGTCTGTGAGTGTGTAAGGGAGGGGTCGTTGCCTAGCAACGGTGCAGCTTTGACTAACAGGTGCAGACAATTAACAGAACTATAACAGTGGGGGAGGTGCTTTAACATGATTGACAGGCAAACAGATCAACATACCCTGTACTGTGAGTTACTGTGAGTACTAAGAGGTGGCAAAGTATATATGTATACATGTATAAGTACTAATACACACAAATACTTAGACCAGAGCCGTAGGCTCTGGTCTAAGTATTTGACATATGTAGAGGGTGTATAAATAAATACTCACACATACTACAGACCAGAGCCGTAAGGCTCTGGTCTGTAGTACTTGACATATGCATAGTGTATATGTATTTATGTATAAGTACTCACATATGTCAAGTACTACAGACCAGAGCCGTAAGGCTCTGGTCTGTAGTACTTGACATATGCATAGTGACTCTGCTTTCTGCCCAGCAACAGCCACACCCTCTAATACTGACAGCTGATTGGCTAATATGCTCCCACTCCTGTACACCTATACATGTGACATTACTTTGCTCCTATTTCTTACTCTCTGACTTTCCGCCTGGATACAGCCACACCCTCTAAAGCTGACAGCTGATTGGCTAACACTCTCACCCTGCTCTACACATACATGCAGTGCTCCGGCCACGCCCCCCTTCCCTCCATATATAGGGCACAACTCTGTGTGAATGGCTCCAGCACAGGAGCTGCTTTGACTGAAACTTTGATGAAAATGCCATATTATGGAGTATAATTTGCTAAATTTTAGATAATGAGGGTTTAAAACGTGTTATGGCATGGGACGAAATCCACGCGTAAAGTCGAGGTCCCGATCCAATGCTGCTTGCAGCTTTAATTTATATTTATTTTTAACTTATTACCTTTTAAAAATGTAATTTATTTTCATTCATGTATTTTTATATCTATTTTTATTTATTTAATTTCTATTTATTTATTGTGTTTTTTATTTATTTATACATATATATTTATGTGTGTGTGTATATTTATTAAATTTTTCAGTTAATTAGTTTTTTTAAATGATTAATTTTAGAAACATTTTTCAGCTACTTGAACGATGACATTGAAACGTATGTTGTGTGTCGACAGTTTGCGTCGCCACACAGCTGTTATTTCCTCCTGAGGAGTTTTCATCTGGTAATGTAATATATATTGCAATGCCAGTTTTTTCTAACACTGTGTCCTCAGGAAGCTCTTCTCAGTTCATCACTAACATCTGACTGTGAAGTTAATTATAAAACATATGGTCACAAGTTGCTGAAGGGTGACGTCAGCAGACAGTTTACATGTTTACATGTTTGTCCAGTGGTTTCCATGGCTGCGAGGTGGCATCAGTTCACCGCTGAGGCCAACAAAAGGCCTTTTGGAAGGATATGAAAATGACTCCTACCTGTTTTCACTCTGATTTGATTAGTACTGTTTTGTACAGGAATATGCAAAACACTCGCCTGTTCCTTGTACATATTTAATTTATATAGTGAGAAAATGTGGAGGGCTAAAAGTACCAAAACTAAATACATAAATACATCATTAAATAATTAAATAAATATAGCAATAATTCATTAAATTGGAAATAACACATAAATGTGTTAAATGTGTCATTAATTCATTAAAGTACCAATTCATTTGAGGTGAAAAAGAAAAAAAAAATATTATTATTGTTATTATTACATTAATGAATTAATTATTTCATGGTCCTTGTGTTGTAATAAACCTGACTGTTGCCACAATACCATCTGGGACCCTCCCACAACTGATCCCTTTTCAAAGGAGCTAAAATACTTGCATGTTATTAGATGAAAAATCTGTCCATCATCTTGACTGATGTGTCGCTTCAGCCACTCATGTTGAAGTTTTATTTATTTTGGTGACCCCCCCCCCCCGGTCTCTCTCTCTCTCTCTCTCTCTCTCTCTGTGTCTCTCTCTCTCTCTCTCTCTCTCTCTCTGTGTCTCTCTCTCTTCTCTCTCTCTCTCTCTCTTCTCTCTCTTCTCTCTCTCTCCTCTTCTCTCTCTCTCTCTCTTTCTCTCTCTCTCTCTCTTCTCTCTCTCTCTCTCCTCTCTCTCTCTCTCTCTCTCTCTCTTCTCTCTCTCTCTCTCTTTCTCTCTCTCTCTCTCACTCTCTCTCTCTCTCTCTCTCTCTCTATATATATATATATATATATATATATATATATATAATGAAAAACATAAATAAAATCTAATATTTGTGTCACTGTACTGACAATACAGAGTGCTTTTATTCATTCACTTTTTTTTTTCTCTGTTTTAGTCACATGATCCACACAGCAGTCAGGACTGGATTACATAACCAGTGTTTTTGATGGTCTAATAACTTTTTCAGCTACTATTGACTATGAACTGCAGATAAAATAAAGTGTCTTTAAAAAATGAAAATGAATTTTTTTTTTTTACAAATATCAGGGAAATCATGAAACATATCCAGTCGAGAAAAGGTCTTAGAACATCAAGCATGAAATAATGTTTGTTCCATTAGAAAAGTGTGAATGAATGAAAGACATTATATATATATATATATAGTAAAAGCAGCTACAGTCTGTGTGTGTATGTGACTTTTCTTTGTGTTTGTTTCCTGCAGGCAGTGAAGTTTGAACCTTACCACGACAGCGCTCTGGTCAGGTTCCTGTTAAAGAGAGCACTGAGGGTAAACTGTCTGATTTTTATTCATTGTGATATTTATTGACACTTGACACTCCATTTTCTTGCTTTTTTTCTTAGTTTTTTTAATTAATTTTGTCTACTTTTTCATTTTTCACAAACATTTATTTTTACTTATTGTGATGCTTATGTTTGACCTTTT
>CM035794.1:4933001-4980977 GCA_020466265.1 Siphamia tubifer | reverse complement strand
AGATTTATTTAATTTTGACCGCACTCCTTCTACTTAAGTTTATTTTAATTACTTTTTAGAGCAGATTTTCTATTTTTTATTGCCCCCCCCCCCCCCAAATGCTTAGTTTTAGTTTAAATTTTGTATTAGTTTAAGTTTTTCTCACTGTCATAGTCAACGAAATCTGTCCAAAAATAAAAAGACATAATACATAATGAACAAACAAATAAACACATTAATGAATAAATATTTACTCTTTTTGATCATACTAAAGTCAGTTTGAAATAATAAATGAATGAATGAATGAATAATAAAAAAAATTAAATACATTTAAAAAAAAGTATAATTAAATAAATATTTACTCTTACTCCCTTTAGATCATGCAAAATTCAGTTTTGCATGTACTTGAAGATACATTTGGTTTATTTAGTTTTTACTTTGTTTGTAATCATATTCTGTCATGTTTTTTATTTGTTTTCTTTTACGTGTTTGAAAATAATAAATAATAACAATAAGTACATCAATAATTAAATAAATAAATACACAAATCAATACATATTTCATCTTTCTCCTTTTTGATCATACCAAATTCCCTTTTTTAATAATAAATGACTAACTAACTAACTAACTAACTAACTAACTAACTAACTAACTAACTAACTAACTAACTAACTAACTAACTAACTAACTAAATACTTCCTCTTACTCCTTTTTGGTTATGCAGAATTCAGTTTTGCATGTACGTGAATATATATTTTGTTTATTTAGTTTTTTACTTTGTTTTTGTCATGTTTTTTTATTTGTTTCTTTACATGTTCGAAATAATACATAAAAAAATAAGTCAATCAATCAATCAATTGATAAACAAGGTAGTCAGAGACAGCATACCTCCGCCAAAGCTTAATATAGTGTCATATTACGTCAACATTTGGTGTGATCGACCCATCTGATGTCTACAGGTGAGACAATGTGAATGCTAAAAAACTAGATTCTTTAGCGTGACCTTGACCTTTGACCTTCATTGCTCAAAATGTAATGGGTTCTTCCTTATCTATCATTCCTGAAAGTTTCATCAAAATCCGTTCAGAACTTTTTAATCCTGCTGACAGACAGACAGACAGACAGACAGACAGACAGACAGACAGACAGACAGACAGACAGACAGACAGACAGACAGACAGACAGACAGACAGACAGACAGACAGACAGACAAACGGACCAGAATGTAATACCTCCTTGACGGAGGTAACAAACGAATGAATAAGTGTCAGTATTTTGAAAGGTCAAACCGGAAGTGCGACTCTTCTTCGTTTGCAGTAAAGTTTGCCGGTGTTGTGCTTTGACAACTTTCCTGTGTGAGTGGAACCGGAGCGTTTCCTTCATTCACACTTTATTCACAGTCTTTTCACCGGGTTCTTTGGTGTTTTTCTTCTGCATAAATGCCGCCGTTTCCCTCCAAATCTCCGGCTTCCGGTGACTTCTGCTCCGTCTTGGTTCACTGGTGAGTTTTTCAAACAGTCTTTTGTGTTATTTTTCCTCCACTTCCATCCTTTAGTTCCGTTATGTGTCTGTATATAAACCATTTACACCTCCAGCCTGAACCTTCAACTCACTGTTCACTTTTAACAGCAGATACTGTCCTTTTAACACTGCTCTAAATAAGTTAATGCTGTTTAAAGTTCCAAACTTGTTGATTTAACAGTTGCTTCCTGTTTTTTTGACACTTCCTCTGCTGCTCTGACCAGAGGAGGTAAAAGTACTCACATTCTGTACTGAGTAGAAGTACAGCTACTGATGTGAAAAAGTACTTATTCAACTCCTTTACTGAAGTAAAAGTAAAAAAAATAAAAAAAATAAAACTTTTCAATTATAATAAAGTAAAACTGCATTTTTATTTTGATGGAAAAATATAAAAAATATCCCAAAAATAAAACCTTTAAAAGTGAGTTAGTGATGATGATGTGTTTTATTGGGTCATGGTTTAGTGGGTATGGACAGGACATTTAGCAAAAAATTAAATGTCATAAATAGGAGAATTAAAAACAAAAAATATAATTATAAGATTTAAAAAATCAAAATGGTGAGATAAAAAGTCAGAATTATGAGATAACAAGGCAGTCAGAGACAGCAGACCTCTGACAAGGCTTGAAATGGCGTCATATGACGTCAAAACATAACATGATGGAGCCATAGGTGTTGACCATAAGAATTACCCCCCCACACACACCCACACCCACCCACCAGATTCTGTCTTGTCCTGAGATATTATCACTGGTGTGATTTAGCTGTTGACCTTTAGTGTGACTTTGACCTTTGACCATTGCTCAAAATCTAATGGGTTCTTCCTTGACCCATTATCGATCATACCTGAAAGTGTCATCAAAATCCGTTCAGAACTTTTTGCGTAATCCTGCTGACAGACAAACGGACCCCAATTTAATACCTCCTTGGCGGAGGTAAAAAGTCTAAATTATCAGATAAGAAATGGATAATCATGAGATAAAAAATCTAAATTATGATCTAGTTAATCACAAATTCTGATTTACCACTTACTTTTTATACTGTCACATTTGTCTATAGTTTGAAAAAGTAATGAGTCTATTCTGAGAATGTAAAGAGTATAAAGTACAGATATTTATAAAAAATGTAGAGAGTAAAAGTAAAAAGTTGTCAGAAAAATAAATACTTACGTAAAGTACAGATACCTAAAAACTGTACTTAAGTACAGTAAAGGAAGTACTTGTACTTCGTTACTTCCACCTCTGGCTCTGACAGAAGCAGAAGGGAAACTCCAACACTTTACTCACCATTTACACATCAATAAATATTTATTTTTTTCAGCCTAGTTACCATGAAGGGAAGGAAATGGTACACTTTTCTATTTAGAAATCATTTTTGAGATATATTCTCTGTAAAAAAAAATAAAATAGGGCTGTCAAATGACTGCAAAAAAATTTCATTCAAATTTCCCACAAAACACACAAAAATAAATGAAAAAAAACCACAACAAATACAGGGAAAAACATATAAAATATGCTAAAATCCAGTAAAATTAAATAATATAATATAAACGTGTTAAAAATCACTAATATTCACAAAACACACATAACGGCTAAAAACATACTCAAAAATTATTTTAAATAACAGAATAAAAAACAAAAAATGTGATTAAAATATCCAAAACATATGTAAAAATATGAATTATATTTACACAATTAACATGTTTATTCAACAGTTTCAACAAAACAACTGTAAACAACTGTTCCATTGAATTGGGTTTAAAAACAAATTTAACCAAATTAATAATGATGATGGATGAATCCACATTAAGGCGTACATTTTTACAGAATTTAATAATAATAATAATAATAATAATAATAATAATAATAATAATAATAATAATAATAATAATAATAATAATAAATTTCCCACAAAACACACAAAAATAGACTAAGAAACACAACAAATACAAGGGGGAAAACACACAAAATATGCTAAAATCCACTAAAGTTTTACAATAAAATAAAATAAACTAAGACATAAAAGTGATGAGAAGCTCAAAACATGCTTAAAAACTCTTCTAAATTACAGAAAAAAAACCAATTTTTTTTTTACAAAATATCCATATGTATGTATAAAACATATGTATGTAATTAACATTATTATTATTGTTCAACAGTTTCACCAAAACAACTATAAACTAGCCTGACAAGCCCAACTATGATATGAATTCATAGTCTGGAGACATTCCATAGACTGAGCTGAAGCGTATGGGTGGGATCAACACTGTGTTTCAAACTGTATCTGTACATAATAGGCCAGCGCTATTCGCCTTATTCACCTGGCGGCCATTTTTTTACGCTTGAGGGATATGGAAGTTGAATGGAAGTACACAGTTCCATACGTCAATCATTAGCTTCAGTGAATGTTTGATGTTGGCAACATGCCAGCAGGTTGGACCACCAATCTGTCCATCATGTAGGAGTTAACGATCGATATTGTTTAAAAATGGTCGTGTAAGGACTGTAATATTCCCTGGGCTGTCTTGCTGAAGACTACATAAAGTTTAAGTAGGCTAATGGCACCGCTAGCATATCATCAGTACTGACCTCCATCAACATGCTAACCACAAAATGGAAAGAATAATGTTGAAATATCGTATAGAATGAAGTGTTATGTAATTACACATTCATATTTTCTTATTTCATGGTGACATTAGGTTGATTAGATGGTTGTTATAATTGATACAAAACTGGTAAGCTAAGCTTCATATGTTAGCTAATGCGTTTCAGTGACATAATTATCCTTATCTTACTGTGAAATATGGACCAGGATCCTCTTTATGTTTTTGATCCATTCACGCTCAAGTGCCTTATCTTTAGGGAAATGATGGAAGGTCTGTCCACGGTATGATTTTTTACTCTATGAGGATGTACATTTCGGGATGCAGCAGTGAGGCGCCATTGACATCGGGAACAAGTGGTACCCCTCAACGTCTTTTGAACGTTCCGGGTGAATAAGGCCCATGACCAATCAGAGCAACGAACAATGTGACGTATACAGAGCAATGAAAACAAGTCTACACTAGCATCTATCTGGCTGTTTTAACATCCTATAGGCTAGGCTAATTAACGTTAGCACACCGCTAACAGTGGAGGAAAAATATCCAACTGGGTCTGTTTACCTGCTGCTTATCTGGATAATGACTGGATATAAGTTCATACTTATTCAACTCTGTCGTCATTGTGCTAAGCCCCGCCCTACAGTCTCACTACATAAACGGAGCGTTGTGAT
Source organism: Siphamia tubifer (assembly GCA_020466265.1). Lineage (NCBI taxonomy): Eukaryota > Metazoa > Chordata > Actinopteri > Kurtiformes > Apogonidae > Siphamia > Siphamia tubifer. The sequence goes on along the minus strand of CM035794.1, from coordinate 4,976,204 downwards.
TGGACCGGTAACATTTTACCACTCCTGGCTGCGTCACTGGACTTGTCTGTCTGTCTGTCTGTCTTTCATGTATATTTCTGTACATATTAAAATAGGTAGCACTGACAGACGTATGTATGTAATATAGTCAAGTCTTTTTAATTTTTGTAAGTATTTTATGCTGTTATAAACTGTAAATTTCTCCAATGAATAAAATCTTATCATAGATGAAAGACACCGATGTCCCAGGCATCCCCTGTCCTTAACCCCTCCTTTTGTCCTTTGTTCCTCCCCCTGTCCTCATCTCATCTCATCTCATCTTATTGCTAATATTTGACATTGTGTAAAATTTCGAGGACATATGAAAACTTGTTTCCGCTGCTGTACGTCTGTCTAGTGTTTGAAATCTAAAATGGAAACCTCTAACATGGGCACTGGACTCCAAACCTCTGACCTTTGACCCATCCTTTTCCCTTTGAATCGTCTCATCCTTAAGCTAGGCGATGGACAGGGAGCAGCCAGTCCAGCTGAGCGACGAAGAACCCGTAGTCCTGCGAGAAGAGACCCGGAGGAGGAGGAGGAAGAAGGCCATCAGCTCCTCGTCCTGCGCCTCCATGGATCAGATCGCTGTTGAGTTTGTTCTGCCCACCGCTGCTGCACGGGGAGGAAGCAGCCCAGACACTCTGCAGCTGGAGGTGGCTGGAAACTGGACTGTGGAGCAGGTCGCACTACTTTATTTAACCACTACTTATTTAATGAAGAGGGTTGTTTTTATTATTGGTTGCCAGTTTTCCTATGGAGGAGTAAAAATGCTGAAATGAAATAAATAAATACATTAAATAATTTATTAAATATGTCATTAATTAATTCAAATTGGAATTAAATAGATAAATGTGTTATTGATTCATTAAAATACCAGTTAATTTGAGGTAAAAAAAAACCCTATATTATTATTTCACTAATTAATTAATTAATGGATCATGAATGTATTTTATCTGTCACCCTTGTCCATTGGTCAGTGGGCGGGTCTTAATAGCTGATTAGTTCCCCTTGCACATCCAGTCCAGTCAAATAGATTCCAGATCAAGGGTTGATGCAGAGAATACACTGGGTGACCTTTGACCTCTGTGTTTGTTTGGATACTTTAGGAAACTAAACTTTATTGGCAACTGATAAAAATCGATACTCTCGCTCCGACACTCCCAACGGAGTGGATTTGACTAGATTCACGTTAGCCCCGCCCACTGACTTTGATGGGTGAGATCAGACGTGTGCACAGATGGATGCTAGAGCACTGGTGTCTTTGCACTTTATCAATGAAAATCCCCTTTTGAAAATGTTTTATTATTTTTAATTTTTTTTTAAAGATGATGATTATTATTATTAACAATTTAGTGGGGACAATAAATTGGTATTTTAATGAATTACTGACAGATTTAATAACGCATGTATCTATTCAATTTAAATTTTAATTAACTTGTGACATATTGAGTAAATTATTTAATTAATTTTGGCCTGTTTAGTCCTCCATAGTTTCCTGGATGTAAGGCGCATTTACAGACAAGTAGAAGTGAATCTTTACAGGTGACATTTGTCTTTGAATTTCCAGGTGAAAGCTCAGGTGTGGATGAAGGCGGTGACCTCTAACCTCTGTCCAGATTTTTACCAGCGTTTCTCTCCAGACCACTGCATCCTGCTCTACCAGAAGAAAGGCAACGTGTGCGAGATCTACGACAAACATCAGGTCTTCCAGACACTGGACTGTATTCGCTACTGGAGAGGTAGAGCACATAGATAATAACTAATGCTGCACTAATGTCAGAGGTGTTACATGTCCGTCTGTCTGTCTGTCTGTCAGCAGGATTACACAAAATGTTCTAAACAGAGTTTGATTAAACTTTCAGGAATGATAGATAATGGGTCAATGAAGAACCCATTAGATTTTCAGCAATGAAGGTCAAAGGTCAACAGCTAAAACACATCAGTGGTAATATCTCAGGATTCAGACAAGATAGAATATAGTGTTTTTTTTCTGTATTCACATAATCTCACCTTCAGACATCAGATGGGTCAACACCTATAACCCTAAGCTTTGACCTCTGACCTTCAGACATCAGATGGGTCAACACCTATAACCCTAAGCTTTGACCTCTGACCTTCAGACATCAGATGGGTCAACACCTATAACCCTAAGCTTTGACCTCTGACCTTCAGACATCAGATGGGTCAACACCTATAACCCTAAGCTTTGACCCTTGACCTTCAGACATCAGATGGGTCAACACCTATAACCCTAAGCTTTGACCTCTGACCTTCAGACATCAGATAGGTCAACACCTATAACCCTAAGCTTTGACCCCTGACCTTCAGACATCAGATGGGTCAACACCTATAACCCTAAGCTTTGACCCCTGACCTTCAGACATCAGATGGGTCAACACCTATAACCCTAAGCTTTGACCTCTGACCTTCAGACATCAGATGGGTCAACACCTATGGCTCCATCATGTCACATTTTGACGTCGTATGACGCCATATCAAGCCTTGGCTATAGTCTGCTGTGTCTGACTGCCTTGTTTATAAATATTATTATTTTTATCTTTTACATTAAAAATATATTAAAAATTTTTGTTAAATGTTTATTAATTATTGTTTTCATTTTTATTTAATGTATTATTATTTCAATGTTTTAACAGTTGTTTTTTAATCATCTTTCTGCCTAATTAAGGAAAACTTTTCAAAGTATTCTTTCATGATGGTGTATATATGGTAGAGATGGTAACTCAGTACAATCACAATCTCTACTACTGTAGGAGAATTACCAATTCTACTTGGGCTATTACTAATTCATTAAGACAAAGGTTATTAATGCAATTAAAGATAGTCACAGAAGAAAATAGCTTGATTGTATATAATTAGAAAACTAACGGCAATATGAAGTGTATAATTGATTAATATAGTGTTCTTATAATGGTGATATGAACATTATAAAATCATGTGATAAAAATTGTGATGTAAAAAATATGATGTGTGGAAGAAAGTCAAAGCAATATCTGGTCCTGTCATTTGTATTGTTCACTATTATTGAATTCTGTAAATGTTAAATATAATTATTGTTACTAGGGATACTTTTCATATTTTAAGAATTCCCTTTTATACAGAGTTCAGTTGCTATCACTCTGAGGAGAATTGCCAGTTCTCCTAGGAGTGATAGCAACTCAGATTGTATTTAGTGAGGATTTCAGTCTCCCCTCAGGAAGGTGACAGTTGAAATATCCACTGGTAGAAATGACACTTTTCTGAGTAGAGGTTGTGATTGGCATCTCTCCTAGACCTTGTTGCCATCTCTACTGTGACATATATATGGTTGTGTTTTCAAAGCCCTAAAGAAGGACGTGGGGCGGATCCAGCTGGTGCCCCGCCCACAGCCGTCAGATGAGTCCCTGCAGTACCAACGCTATCTGAACTACCTGATTGGATACGACGTGACCGACGTCAGCAACGTACATGATGACGAGCTGGAGTTCACTCGCAGGAAGCTGCTGACCCAACGGCGTATCGAACTGTCCGACCGGGACCCCAAGCTCTACTCCATGGACCCCTGGGCGACACGCAAACCACTGCCTGAACACCTGCTGAGCAAGGTCTGTCAGAAACACACTGCAAAAAATACACACTTTAACACCTGTATTATTATTATTATTATTATTATTATTATTATTATTATTATTATTATTATTATTATTTAGTTCTGTCAAAATTAGCACATTAACTCAGATTAATTCATCATCATGATTAATTTAATTAATATTTTTAACTGAATTCAATGGAACAGTTGTTTAGTTGAAACTATTGAAGGTGTTGAATAAACATGTTACTTGCATATATATATATATATATTTATTTTTGGGTGCTATATAAATAAGATTTGAATTGATTTTGGAAATGTTACCACATTTTGGGGTGATTTTTTCCCCTGTATTTTAGAAGTTTTTTAATGATCAATCAATTAACTTCTTATCTTTTTTTATGTTTATTTTTTGTGAATCTTAGTGAATTTTAACATTGTAACTTTTCTTTGCATTTTTAGTGTTTCTTAGTGTATTTTTGTAGCCTATCCTGCTGACAGTGCATGTGTTGTTGTGTCAGGTGTGTAACGGCTTCATCCTGGTGGTGATCCACATCAGCACCGCCAGCCAGACCATCAAGGTCTCCATCGATGACACGCCCGCACAGGTCTGTGTGCACGACACATACAATTATACAGTAGGACTGCACGATATTAGAATTTTTTTTAACCCTGTGATATGAAAAAATACTCGGTAATAATTATAATGGCAGTGCAGCGTCGATGGTCAAACAGAGGAGGGGTCGACACAGAACGTACGTTTTAGTGTCATCCTTTTTGTAGCCAAAATAATTAAATAAAATTAATAAGTAAAAAAATGTATTTAATTATTTTGGCTACAAAAGGGATGACAGTGATATGTACACAGGCGGGGTATACGGCCTGTGTTTTTTTCCCGTCATAAGGGTCTTTGAACCGTTCCTGGTCAGACCTTCACCTAGGACCTAGTTCTCAAAGACCTCCACCACAATAAGGTGTCGGTGCCAGGAGGAGATTTTTTATTTATCAATTTTAAAATCTGGGGCTGGGGCATGTGGGCAAAGCACCTGGTGGTCAGACCATGGGTTCCAGCCGGGTACAACCCGAACCAGAGACATGGGATCGTCGTCTCCCCACATGTGAGGTGGAGGCAGCAGGGTCCAGTGCAATGTGGACTGGACAGCAGACCAAGGCCTTGGTGGTCCGACCCCGGTTACAGAAGCTGGCTTTGGGGACATGGAATGTTACTTCTCTGTTGGGGAAGGAGCGAGACCTTATGGATGAGGTGGAGTGCTATCGACCACCTCAACACACCACTGGCTCTGGAACCCGAGTCCTTGAGAGGGGCTGGACCTTGTTCTGTGCTGGAGTTGCCCCGGGGGAGAGACGGAAGGCAGGGATGGGCTTTTTGATAGCCCCCAGGCTCTCAGACTGCATGTTGGTGTTTACCCCTGCGCCTTCAGGTCAGAGGTCAGTTACTGACTGTTGTCGGCGCACATGCACCAAACAGCAGCTCAGATTAAAACAGGCAGATTAGAACAGCATCTGCAGTAAAGCAGGTGTTAAACTGATCTGTTGTGGTGAAGAAGGAGAAGCTCTTAATGTACCGGTCAATCCACGTTGTGACCCTCACCTGTGGTCATGAGCTTTGGGTCACGACCCAAATAATGAGGTTCCAGGTACAAGCGACCGATGAGTTTCATTCAAGATTCAACATTTAATTTGTCACTGTCAAGCAACGAAACTAGGTTAGAACAACAGCACTGTCGTCTGTACCCAGTAAAGGAAGTGATACAATAAAAAGTGCTCTGGTGCAGGAAAGGTCAAGTTTAAAGTTCCACCACTGCCCCCACAATCCTCATCATGAATAGAAATCAATAGATTTCTACTTATGATGAGGGTTGTATGGCCACTGGTGGAACTTTAAAAAGTTGACCTTTCCCTGCATGAGGGTGGCTGTTCTCAGCCTTAGAGGTCAGGTGAGAAGCCGGGACGTCCTGGAGGAACTCGGAGTAGAGCCGCTGCTCCTCCATGTCCAGAGGAGCATCTAGTGAGGACGCCTCCCTGCGGGGGTGTTCCCGGCATGTCCATCCAGGAGGAGACCTCAGGGCCGACCCAGGACATATTTCTTGGCTGGTCTGGGAACGCCTCGGGATTCCTGTGGAAGAGCTTTTGGAAGTCGCTGGCGTGAGGGAAGTCTGGTCTGCTTTACTGAGGCTGGTGCCCCCGCGACCCCGATAAAGCGGAAGACGCGTATGAGTAATTAAAAATAAATAAATAAAAATATAAATAAATGAATAATAAATAAAATAAGACAAATAAATAAAAAATATTAATTAATTAATTAAATACATAGAAATTTAAATGTATAAAAATAATTAAAAAAAACAATAATAATTGCAGGACCTGCGGTGTGACTGTTGTAAACATTGTGATGTCGATGCTCAAACACTATATTAGTGCAGATAATTTAGAGTCAAAATGCAAAACAAATTGTCCTCAGTTTGGTTTGCAAATACAACTATGCAAACTCAAATTTATTGGACAGTCTTATCATCTTTGTCTGTGTTCATGTTTTTATGTCTGCAGCTTTTTTCTTTTTCCTGCGCAGGTTTTGTCCAATTTTTTTGCTAAAACAGCAAATAGAAGAGTTCTTTTGGGTATCCCTGACAACACGGGTGAAAACGATTTTGTGCTGCGTGTTTGTGGCAGGTGCAGTATTTTGGATTTTTTTTACACTTTTCTGTCGTCAGTGGAACTTTATTAAGTCTAGTTTTCCTCATTTTTAGGCAAAATATTTCATCACACTTTAGACATAATGAGCTAAAGAGGAACTTTTCAGGCAGATAGAAGAACTGATTTATATTAAAGCTGTCAAATTATAAAAAAAAAAATGTAATCATATTAATCACAGGGTTGTTTTACTTCAAGGTTTTTTCTTTCTTTGTGCTTAATTTAAGATGGGTTTTTTTCTTAATTTAAGAGTTTCTGAACTCCGAATCTTTTTTTCTGCTTAATGTATTTTTCTTAATTCAAGATGTTTTTTTACTTCACCTGCAAAGGAACTTTTCAGTCAAATAGAACAGATTTAGAGACAGTAGATCTGGGACTAATCTGATTTAAAACTTTCACTTATTCCAATTGACAGATTTTATTTTTTGCTTCAATTAAACAAAAAAAAAACATAATATGTCTTTTGTACCTTAAATTAATAGATTTTATAATGAATTAATGGCACATTTAATTGATTATTTAATGATGTAGGTATTTATTTTAGACACTTTAAGTCTTCCATAGATTAATCCCTGTGTGTTAACCTAGAGAGGAGTATCTGTATGGAGACCAACCTCTGCAGAACTTCAACTGGGTCCGTCAGTGTCTGAAGAACGGTGATGAGATTCATCTGGTTCTGGAGACGCCACCGGATCCTGAAGCAGATCTGGTCCAGAAGGAGGACTGGGCCCAGGTGGACGACTGCACCGGTGTGGCAGGTAACGGCTCCACACTGACCCCAGATCAGCCACAAATGGAATCATCAATTGTAACTTTTTATCTAATAATTTTGTCTTTTTATCTAATAATTTTGTCTTTTTATCTAATAATTTTGTCTTTTTATCTAATAATTGTAACTTTTTATCTAATAATTGTAACTTTTTATCTAATAATTGTAACTTTTTATCTAATGTAACTTTTTATCTAATAATTTTGACTTTTTATTTAATAATTTTAACTTTTTATTGAATAATTTTGTCTTTTTATCTAATAATTTTAACTTTTTATCTAATAATTGTAACTTTTTATCTAATAATTGTAACTTTTTATCTAATAATTTTGTCTTTTTATCTAATAATTTTAACTTTTTATGTAATAATTTTTACTTTTTATCTAATAATTGTAACTTTTTATCTAATAATTTTGTCTTTTTATCTAATAATTTTGTCTTTTTATCTAATAATTTTGTCTTTTTATCTAATAATTTTGTCTTTTTATCTAATAATTTTAACTTTTTATCTAATAATTGTAACTTTTTATCTAATGTAACTTTTTATCTAATAATTTTGACTTTTTATTTAATAATTTTAACTTTTTATTGAATAATTTTGTCCTTTTATCTAATAATTTTAACTTTTTATCTAATAATTGTAACTTTTTATCTAATAATTTTGTCTTTTTATCTAATAATTGTAACGTTTTATCTAATAATTTTGACTTTTTATTTAATAATTGTAACTTTTTATCTAATAATTTTAACTTTTTATCTAATAATTGTAACTTTTTATTTAATAATTTTAACTTTTTATTGAATAATTTTGTCTTTTTATCTAATAATTGTAACTTTTTATCTAATAATTTAGACTTTTTATTGAATAATTTTGACTTTTTATCTAATAATTTTAACTTTTTATCTAATAATTGTAACTTTTTATTTAATAATTTTAACTTTTTATTGAATAATTTTGTCTTTTTATCTAATAATTGTAACTTTTTATCTAATAATTTAGACTTTTTATTGAATAATTTTGACTTTTTTAACATTTAATTTTGTGGTATAAGACTGTTTTGTTTCAACTTAACACGGTTGGTAGTTATTGTGAATCTCTCATTAAAGTTTGAACAAAGGTGACAGTTATTGTGAACAGGTTTAATAAAGTTTGATTGACTAATAATGTTATAGAATATATATATATATATATATATATATATATATATATATATATATATTTTTTTTTTTTTTTTTAAATACAAATTTAAAACCGGCCGTTTTATCTGCGCTTTTAATTAAATTCCTTCTTCAACATTATCTTATTCTGCTGGTTTAATGGGTTTATTTTTATTATGTATTTATTTTAACTGTACTATCAACTGCATGATAATGGGGGGGCAGATGTAAAGAGCTTTGTGCTACAGTTTGACTTCCACCAGTTGTGCTTTTTTAATAGTATTCTAGTTCAGGGGTTTTCAAAGTGTGTTATTGTGAGCCTCCCCGTAACACATTTTAACATCTTTATATATTTTTAACATATTTATAAATAAATTTTGACATCTGTGTACACGTTTAACATCTTTTTCCCCACATTTTCACATCTTTGTTTCACCATCTTTTAACATTTGTCTTTTTCTAACGTCTCTTTTAACACATCTTCAAATGTTTGTATGTTTTTTAACAGTTTTAAATACTTTCCACATCTGTGTATGTTTTTAACCTCTCTTTTACTGTAGTTAGGTAACCACATTTACACCTTTTCTCTTTTTTATTCAGGTTTATTTTTTCTCATGTTATGCTTCCCCTGCAGTCCTCTGGCGGCCCCCCAGAGGAGGCCCCACCTCACTATTTGAAAACCCCTGCTCGAGTTTGACCAGTTTTATAACTTCTGAGGTCAGGGTTTCTGTTGTATTTTCTTGGTCAGGTACCCATGAACAGCTGACCATTGATGAGAAGGACCATGAACGCGTGTTTACCGTTTCCATGTGGGACTGTAACAGGAAGTTCAGAGTTAAGGTGCTGGGTATCGACATACCGTCTCTACCCAAAGTCCCAGAACTGGTGGTGTTCATCGAGGCCAGTATCTTCCATGGCCAGCAGCTGTTAGCCCAGGTAACCCCATCAAACACAGCTACGATGGCCATGCATGATGGTATACGTCCATATTTCTGCAGCGTGTCACAGTAAGAGAATTTAACACACAACCTTTATCATGTCAGGAAAGAACAACTTCAAAAACATTCAATGAAGAAGTGCTGTGGAACTGCTGGCTGGAGTTTAACATAAAGATCAGAGACCTGCCGAAAGGGGCGCGGCTGAACCTGCAGGTAAACTCCTGTCTACAGTAGGGTGTGACACAGAAAATACACTATGAACCCTTTCCCACCGGCCAAAAAAAACACTAACAATCAGCTTTAGATGGCCGTGGGAAAAACGCATCGACCCGTGTCCACCTGCGTCAAACAACCTGGCAGCGATGCAGGTTAAATGTCCTTCAGTGGGTTAAAATATCCTCCAATGGCCTCCAGTGGGACCACCAGCCCTACGTCAACCCGCTCACTTACCTGATAACATAGTGTTACGTGACGCGTCATAACATCGCGCCAATAGTGGTGTGCCATTCTGTTAGACTTGTGACATCATCATCAACACAATTCCAGTGTGGTGATGTCACCAGATGCCCAGTGGAAGTCAGAGGTCAGGCTGGGCTTTTTTGGTCAATGGAGAAAGGACCATTAACGATTGTTAGCGGTTAAAAATGCGGGTTGATGCGATCATTTTAGTGGAAAAGTGCGATATATTATATATATTATATACCTTCAACTCTTCTGGGAAGGTTTAGGAGTGAGTTTATGGGAATTTAGGACCATTCCTCCAGAAGAACACTGGCTCTAAAAGTGTTCTCTGGGGTCAAAGGTCAGGACTGTGTTCAGGTCAGTCCAGTTCATCCATGTCTTTATGGACCTTACTTTGTGCACTGGTGTACAGTCATGCTGGAACAAGAAGGGGGCAGTCCCCGAACTGGTCCCACAAACTCTGGAGCCTGGAAATGTCCAAAGTCTGTTTGTCCTAAATCTGCCTTTAAACTGAGACAGGTTTAGCTGTGGAAAAGCTGGCACACCCAGTATTTCTTGTGACACAACACGCATTTAGACAAAAAAATTGTCATCATCATTGCATTCGACTTAAGCCCCCCCCCCACCACACACACACACACAGTTGCAGAACACTGCCCATTTAAAGTCCGAAGGCATTTCATGTAAATTTTTGGCATACAATGTTTTTAGGGGTTTTGAAGGGTGCTGGATTCAAATCTTCAGTATGCCAGGCTCAAAAATGTCCCATAATGCCTCAAAATGGAGAAATCCAATATGGCCGCTGCAGCCAGGTCTGGACTGTAGAAGGTAAAAACATGAATGTAATGTTCTTTTATATGTTTTCACATATGGGGAATTCATGCCACACTGAGATTTAAGATCAAAACTAAAGAAAAAGCTTGAAATCCATGTACATGGTTAAAATCAGTAGGACAATTTAAATATTTTGAACATATGAAATTCAAGCATTTTCTTCAATTAAAACATAAATACTTCAAAAAACATACAGATAAATGAATAAATAAGAGTTAAAATATTGTTTTCAACTATGTCTCTGTTTATAATTCAAGTAAATTCTTCAGAAAGACATCAACCTGTTTCGTGGTCCTTTTTTATTCAGGCATTATTAATTATCCCAGACACCAATTTTAACCATGTACATGAATTTCAAGCATTTTTTTTTGGTTTTGATCTTAAATGTGAGCATGACATTGAATTCCCCATATGTGAAAACCTATAAAAGAACATGACATTCATATTTTTACCTGCCAAGGTTAAAAAGATAAGGAATTCATTAGATTTTGACGTGGCTGCGACGGCCATATTGGATTCTCTGTTTTGAGACATTATCAGAAGATTTGAATTCAGCACCCTTCAAAACCCCTAAAAACATTGTTTGCCAAAAATTTACCTGAAATGCCTTCAGGGTTCATCTTTTTTGAAAACTGACCCTAACTAATGGATTGATGGTGGGGTGTCACTTCAGTGTACTTTAAGCCAGGTGAGTGAATACTTTTGGGAAAACATAGTGTCTCACCTTGTTAACAGTATCGTGATATATTGTATCGTGAGTATTGTGACTTGTATCGTCTGATTTTTGCCAACACTCAGCCGTGTTCCAGGTTGACGGTGTGTGTGTGTGTGTGTGTGTGTGTGTGTGTGTGTGTGTGTGTGTGTGTGTGTGTGTGTGTGTGTGTGTGTCCCAGGTGGTCTGTGGAAAACAGCAGCAGACGCCCAACTCAAAGGGAGGCTCCTCGTACCAGGATAGTCCTACAGGAGGAGGCAGCCACGATGGTGAGAACACTTGGCATCCATGTTCCTGTCCTGTTTCTGACCTGCCCAGTAGAGCTGCGCAATACATCGTAACGAATGGGTGTGCATTAGTCCTATCAAAGTTCCTGCGATTTAGGCAAATGAACTCAATGGGCCTGTTTACATTGGCGTTTTTATTCCTGGTTTAGTTTAGTTTAAGTTTAGTTTATTTCACACAATTTAAAATATACAGCAAAAGACAAATACAATTAATGTGCTGTGCTGGAAGAGGCAGAAAGCCTGATAGGCTTATAAAGAGCCTCCACCAAGTAGAATGTAAACCAAGGCATACAAAAGTACATGAAATAAAATACATAGGCCTACATAATTAAACACAAAACAGAAAACTAAACAAAAGATCATTAAAAATAAATGCATATATGGGATTAAATTAGATCAACAGAAGTAATTTAAAGAAAAAAATAAAAATATCTACAGTTATGGAATAAACTAGTTAATACATCTCAAGAAAATACTCTCTCAGGAGTCTCTTAAAACATTTTAGTGAAGTGCAGTTTCTAGCTATGTGTGAGACCTGATTCCATAATTTGGCACCTCTGAATCTAATACAAAATTGACCTCTGCTTGTATGAAATTTAAAAAGATGAAGAGCTGAAGAGTTACGTGTTGTATATGAATGAAATGAAAAATTTGCTGAGAAATATGACTCAAATTGTATGGGAACCTTAATTTCTGAAGAAAGTGTCTTATAAATAAATACACATATTTGAAAACTATTAATATCAGATATTGGAAGAATTTTAAGCTTCTGAAATAAAGGAGCAGATGGAGCAAGTGGTTCAGCTCTAGCTACAATTCTAACAAAATTTTTATTCATTCAGAATAAAGGTTAATTCCACTTTAAGATGGCCATGTAAACAGCTAATTTCAGTTTAAAATGATAATTCCAAATTAAACTTAGTTCCAAATAAAGTCACAGGTTTATTCTGCTCTTAATTCCAAATTCAATAATTCCTCTACCATGTAAATTCTTAATTCCTCTTTAACATTATTCCTGTCGTTCTGTGCATGCTCTTGGTCTCATCACAATGATGCACATATTCCACGCTGCCAGCATTAGTTTGTTGATTCGATCGAGCTGCTGCTTTGTAATTAGCACAAAAATAAAGTCAAAAATCACATGTAGTGTCTGGTTTAACATGGTGATAGTTGAAACCAAAGCAGAACAGGAAGTGGACGCCATCCTTCTCTTCCATTAGACATCCAGATATTAAGTGGCCGTTCTGTCCAATCAGAACCCTCTGTACCTTCAGTTCAGAATGACTAAGTAATAATAATGGTTTAGATTTATATAGAGCTTTTCAAGGCACCCAAAGGCACTTCACATTAGTGTTCTATTATTCATTCACTCTCACATGTAGTCACAGTTGCCCTGGGGCAGACTGACAGAAGTGTGGCAGCCATTTTGCGCCTACGCCTCCTCTGACCACCACCGAACATTGATACTCATTCATTCATACACCAGTGTGAGTGACACTGGAGGCAAGGAGGGTGAAGTGTCTTGCCCAAGGACACAACAGACTGACTAGGACAGAGCGGGAATCGAACCGCCAACCCTTTGGTTAATGGACGACCTGCTCTACCAACTGAGCCAGAATTTCCATGTAAACATGAAGAAAATAGGTTTAATTCTGAATGATTTTATTTTCGAATGAATAATTTAGAATTAAAAAAAACATCATGTAAACGTAATCAATGTGTCGTCATCTAATTTCAAGGGTACGTGACACACACTGCACCCTGCCATCCACCAGTCACAATACTTTTTAATCAGTTTGGAGAGATTCGCTGGTAGCAATAAATAAATGAGCAATAAATAAGAAAAAATGCCATAAGCGAAGACTTGTTGCCAGGAATAAAAGCAACATCAGTTAGAACAGGGGTCTCAAACATGCGGCCCAGGGGCCAAATGTGGCCCGTCAAAGGTTCCAATGCGGCCCGTGGGATGAATTTGCAATGGTCAATAATTCCACAGTCAAGGCTGTGGAACTAATTTTAGTTCAGGTTCCACATACAGAACAATGTAATCTAGAGTCAAACAACTGCTGAATAACCTACAAAAAGAATGAATCTATATTTTCTTCTGGGTTTGATGCAAAAACATTTTACATTATGCCGATAATGACAACTTTTTCTTTGTTTTAATTTTTAAATAATAGTGTGAAAATCTGGACATATTTACATTTACAAACTATAATGTAACAATAAAATGTGAAAAACCTGAAAAAGTATGAACAACATGAAATGTCTAAAGAAAATTCACTACAATTTTAACAATGTTTTGCTTCTTTATGTAAAAATAAATATGTTGAAGAAAAACATTGTTAAAATTGCATTCATTTTTCCGAGGAATTTTTTGTTTTTTCTGGTTATTACCATTTTATTTGTTTGTATAGTTTGTAAAAGAAAATATTTTACTAACTTAATGGGGGTGTTTTGCACTAAATCAAAGACAGTTATTATTTCCATGCTATTCTATTATTTTACTGGACCGACCACTGGAAATAAAATCAGGCTGAATGAAAGAAAATGAATTTGAGACCCCTGAGGTTAGAAGAAGGATGATACTGAAACGTGTTCTGTGGCAACAGTGCTTTGCAATTGTTGCCACGATGAGAGGGAACAACTAATTTATTTGACTATATACATTGACGCCACACAGCTGGTGTATCCTTCTGAGTATTTTTCATTTTGCACTATATCACAGGATTAAGAAAAACAAAGTCAAATGTTAGTTTTTTCTAATATGGTGCATCCCTTCTGCTCAGCCAGCCTCAGTGTAGCCTGTTGTGTTTCAGGAAAGACAAAGAGTCGCCTCCTGTACTACGTCAACCTGCTCCTGGTGGACCACCGCTCTCTGCTTCGTCAGGGCGAGTTCATCCTCCACATGTGGAAGATGCCGGAGAAAAGCGAAGAGAGCAGCAGCAGTATCAACGCCGACAAGCTGACCTCGGCCACCAACCCGGACAAAGCCTCCTCCATGGCCGTCACCATTTTACTGGACAAGTACTGCTACCCTGTGGTGCTGCCCAAGAGCAGGGATGTGGGCAGGGAGGGCGGGGCTTGGGGCGAGGAGGCGGAGGGCGGGGAGCGAGGCCAGAGGGAAATGCCCAATCACCTGAAGAAACAGTTCGAGGCCATTGTAGCGACGGACCCCCTGCACCCGCTGAGCCCCGAGGACAAAGAGCTGCTGTGGCACTTCAGGCATGAGTGTATGCGTCACCCAAGGTATGTGTGTCCACATCAGTCTGGATTACAGAGTGTTCTGGGGTTGTGTTTTTAACATTTATATTTTTTTTATGTGGCCATGGCTCAGATGGGAGAGTGGGTCGACCATTATCTGAAGGGTTTGTGGTCGGGCTTTGACTTTGAATATAATTCAAATGTTATAAAAAAAAAAAAAAAAAAGACAAGTTTGAATGAATATTTGGCAGCTCTTAATATTTGAACCTATAAACTGGATGGTAGCATTAGGACTATTTCTTTTATTTTTGTGAATGTGGTCTGTTCAGGTTGCAGGGTTTTTTTTGGGTTTTTTTATGTTTGGGGAATTTATGTGAATCATGAAGGTCATTATCTTTGGGCTTACCTGGGCGGGCACCTGTAGACATTACCCTCCAGCATCTAACCAACAGCACAGTGGTCAGTCCCACGCATTTATGAACAATGACTGAGGTAGTATTTTAGAAGATTTTTTAATATGTTTTGAATTTTTCATGGCTTTTTTGTGTTAGTTTGTTCTTGTTGAATTTGAATGGATTTGATCATGTTTTGTAAAAAAAATAAAATAAAAAAAATGTTCTCAGCTTTTCCGTGTTTTTTTGTGAATTTTTGCATTTTGTAATGTAATTCGTAACAGTTTGTCCTTTGTATTTTTTTCTCAGAGCCTATCCGAAGCTCCTGGGTTCCGTCCGATGGGGAAAACAAGACGATGTTTTAGCAACACACCGTCTGTTGGAGCGCAGCAGTGCATGGGACAGCAGGTAGAATATAGTCACTCTTCTCTCCTTTCAGCTCCGCCTCCCCTCCTTATGAAGCGTTCCTAGACCTATACATGAAATGAATAGGGATAGCACTGCGAGGCTAGAAATATTACACAAGAAAATATGCTCAAAACACAATCCCACAACTTGAAAGGCAGCGTAGCGGTCCTAATCACAGCGTAATATTTTAAACTGACAGCGTAATGGCCCGTAACGCTGAAATGTGGTGGCGAGAACCCTACCTTTCATCTAGCAGAGGGTGCATCGTTTATAGAAATCAAATAATCTATTAATTAACTAGATTTTTAAAAGTACAGGAACAGTCAATATGACAGATGTACCTGTTCTGTAGTGTGTTTGCTAGTTTGAAAATGGTCGCTAGTAATTTACGTTACATGATCAGCTTTTTCAGTGGCACATTCTTTTGATTGCTGATCAGGCTATTTTTAGGCAATATCGGCCAATGATGATCAGCAGCCGATCGGTCGGTGCAACATTACTTAGAAGTCTATGTCTTGTCAAAATCTCTGGATTCTTTTTTGGCATGAGCTGACACATGAATGGGCTGAAACTGAGCAACAAACTAATTTGGTGCATAAGCCTCATGCTGAGTGTGGGGAAAAAAAACTTCATTCATTAGATTCTACAAAATAAAAGGTGTATGTTATATATTAGCGTTGACTTTTACAGTCAATGCTAATATATAACATTTAGTATTTTACAGTTACTGGCATTTGCCAGTGACCTCATGTGGGCCGGTCAGGACCAGCTATCAGCCCGCATGTGGCCCCTGAGCTTTATTTAGTCTAGGTCTGCCCTAAGGTGTACTGTACTCGTGCTGGAAATAAAATTGAATTGAACTTATGATTGAAAATGACTTTGACGAGCTAATTAATGTTACCCCTGAATGGAGTTGTAGAGATATTCTGCTTTTGGTGTAACTGCCTCCACCAGATGTCCTGGGTGGTAACGCAGCAGCTGTTTTGGTGTCTTGTGCTTCAGTGGTCTGGATGTGGGTCTGGCCATGCAGCTGCTGGACTGTCACTACTCAGACGCTCAGGTTCGCTCCATGGCCGTGAGGAAACTGGAAACCCTGGAGGACGATGATGTGCTCAGATACCTTCTCCAGCTTGTACAGGTCAGACTTTTCTTCCTTCCATTTGTTTTCCTTTACATTTTTCTTATGTTTTCAATGACCTGGTTTATACGGGAGTTTTTAATCCCTGTTTAAATCAGAATAAAAGTTAACTCCATTTTCAGATGAACCATGTAAACGCCTAATTTAATTTGAAAATGATAATTCTGCATTTAACTTAATTCCAAATGAAGTGGTGGCTGGTGACAAAACATTTAGGGAGGGCATGGTGGGTGTAAAGCAGGGGTGTCAAAGTGCGGTCCTCGAGGGCCGGTGTCCTGCATGTTTTAGATGTTTCCCTCTTCCATTCCACCTGGAGGTCATTACATCATTATCAGTCTGATGAGGAACTGATTATTAACTCTTTAAGTGTCAGCGCTGATGCATTCTGAATGGATGATTTAGTTTAAATATTGAGAAAAATTCAACAGTTTTACTTTATTATGTGCATGGAAAAGGTGCCAAAAAGCAAGGTGTTTTTTTTTGTTTGTTTTTTTTTTATTTTATTTCACCATTTTTTTTTAATTGCTGTGACCAAATGTCAATACTAGTTTTCTTTTTTTAGTAATTTTTTTCCAGAATTTTCCACATTATTTGTAATTTTGTAAATATTTATTAGTTTTTGTTAATTTTGTTTATTTTTCTACATTTTGGTTCTTTTAATTTTTTTTATTTTTCTTAGATTTTCTGCCATTTGTGTCTTACTTTGCTCATGTTACCAGTTATTTTGTTAGTTCTCAGTAGTTAAAGGGTTAAACTGAATCACATGGAAGAAGGAAATATCTAAAACATGCAGGACACCGGCCCTCGAGGACTGGAGTTTGACACCTGTGGTGTAAAGGTTGGGGAAAAAATGTGAAGGCAACATAACTTGGAAAACTAGCACTTGTATTGTGATGTCAACACAGAAATATTAGACAGATTTAGTTCTGTATGGGCGCGCTGGACGCTCCAATGCGACACAGCAATGCGTCCAACGTGCCGCCCGAGGCGAATCTGCATCCAAACATGTCTCTCTGTTGTATATAATCTCGATGTGTGAATGTGAAAATGTACGTTCGGTGTGGCCGTACCATTAGTCATTGCACAAGCAGCTGTAATCTGGAGTTGAAAGGACAATTGTATAATAAAAGATATAAAACTACATACAGAGTGGTTGTCAAAAGGAAAAAAGAGACAGATTTTATTGTAAACGTATTTGATGTGGCACATGCAGATGCACTTTCACTCAGTAACATCCCAGAAGACCAGGAGTTTCTCGTTGCACATTGGGAACCAGATCATTGAGGCGACATAGGAGCTGTTGATCAACCTTGGGCTGAGTTAGAGCAAAGATCCGAACATACTTAATTATGTTCTGTGAAAGCACTTCAAAATAGTTGTTGTGGGGACTCTTTATCAGTTTTACTGTGATAATAAAACACATTGTGTCATTGTTAGATGGAAAGTCTCATCCATGTAATCTGTGTTAATGAGTTAAATTTGAAAGACCTGAAAATAATCCGACACATTTCTATATATATTTTGTTAATTCATCGCCATGGTTCCTGAAAAGGAAGAACATGTCCTTATAAAGCTGCACAATATATTGTTTGAACATCGACATCACAATGTGTGTGTGTGTGCAATAGTCACATTGTACACTGTAGATTTTGCAGTGTTAATTTGGAGACAATGGGACCAAATACACTCTAGAAGAAGTTAAATAAACTCTCTAAGTGTTGATTTAACACTGCAAAATTTACTGTGCAGGTCCTGCAATTATTTGTATTTTATTTTTTATAGTTTTTTTTACTTTTATTATTTTTGAAATATTTAAATAGAAGTCTTTATTTATTTATTTATATTTATTTTTAACTTATTACCTTTTAAAAATGTAATTTATTTTCATTCATGTATTTTTATATCTATTTTTATTTATTTAATTTCTATTTATTTATTGTGTTTTTTATTTATTTATACATATATATTTATGTGTGTGTGTATATTTATTAAATTTTTCAGTTAATTAGTTTTTTTAAATGATTAATTTTAGAAACATTTTTCAGCTACTTGAACGATGACATTGAAACGTATGTTGTGTGTCGACAGTTTGCGTCGCCACACAGCTGTTATTTCCTCCTGAGGAGTTTTCATCTGGTAATGTAATATATATTGCAATGCCAGTTTTTTCTAACACTGTGTCCTCAGGAAGCTCTTCTCAGTTCATCACTAACATCTGACTGTGAAGTTAATTATAAAACATATGGTCACAAGTTGCTGAAGGGTGACGTCAGCAGACAGTTTACATGTTTACATGTTTGTCCAGTGGTTTCCATGGCTGCGAGGTGGCATCAGTTCACCGCTGATGCCAACAAAAGGCCTTTTGGAAGGATATGAAAATGACTCCTACCTGTTTTCACTCTGATTTGATTAGTACTGTTTTGTACAGGAATATGCAAAACACTCGCCTGTTCCTTGTACATATTTAATTTATACAGTGAGAAAATGTGGAGGGCTAAAAGTACTAAAACTAAATAAATAAATACATCATTAAATAATTAAATAAATATATCAATAATTCATTAAAATTGGAAATAACACATAAATGTGTTAAATGTGTCATTAATTCATTATAGTACCAATTCATTTGAGGTGAAAAAGAAAAAAAATATTATTATTGTTATTATTACATTAATGAATTAATTATTTCATGGTCCTTGTGTTGTAATAACCTGACTGTTGCCACAATACCATCTGGGACCCTCCCACAACTGATCCCTTTTCAAAGGAGCTAAAATACTTGCATGTTATTAGATGAAAAATCTGTCCATCATCTTGACTGATGTGTCGCTTCAGCCACTCATGTTGAAGTTTTATTTATTTTGGTGACCCCCCCCCCCCCCCCCTCTCTCTCTCTCTGTGTCTCTCTCTCTCTCTGTGTCTCTCTCTCTTTCTCTCTCTCTCTCTCTCTCTCTCTCTGTGTCTCTCTCTCTTTCTCTCTCTCTCTCTTTCTCTCTCTCTCTCTCTCGCTCTCTCTCTCTCTCTCTCTCTCTCTCTCTCTCTCTCTCTCTTTATATATATATATATATATATATATATATATATATATATATATATATATAATGAAAAACATAAATAAAATCTAATATTTGTGTCACTGTACTGACAATACAGAGTGCTTTTATTCATTCACTTTTTTTTTTCTCTGTTTTAGTCACATGATCCACACAGCAGTCAGGACTGGATTACATAACCAGTGTTTTTGATGGTCTAATAACTTTTTCAGCTACTATTGACTATGAACTGCAGATACAATAAAGTGTCTTTAAAAAATGAAAATGAATTTTTTTTTTTACAAATATCAGGAAAATCATGAAACGTATCCAGTCGAGAAAAGGTCTTAGAACATCAAGCATGAAATAATGTTTGTTCCATTAGAAAAGTGTATATATATATATATATATATATATATATATATATATATATATATATATATATAGTAAAAGCAGCTACAGTCTGTGTGTGTATGTGACTTTTCTTTGTGTTTGTTTCCTGCAGGCAGTGAAGTTTGAACCTTACCACGACAGCGCTCTGGTCAGGTTCCTGTTAAAGAGAGCACTGAGGGTAAACTGTCTGATTTTTATTCATTGTGATATTTATTGACACTTGACACTCCATTTTCTTGCTTTTTTTCTTAGTTTTTTTAATTAATTTTGTCTACTTTTTCATTTTTCACAAATTTTGTAGCAAACATTTATTTTTACTTATTGTGATGCTTATGTTTGACCTTTTTTTCCTTATTTTGTTCATTTTTTAAAAAAGTTTTCTGTTTGTTTAATCATTTATCTAATACTTATTTACTAACTACTTATTTACACTTGTTTTTGTTCATTTTCATAATTAATTTTGTCTAATATTCTTCATTTTTCACTAATTGTGTAGCAAACATTTAGGTTTTACAAAGGTTTTATGTACCTTTTCTAGATTTAAGGCTGTTTTTAGTGTATTTATTCAAATTTAAGCTATTTTTAATAGATTTTTGCACATTTAAGGTGTATTTTATCTGGTTTTAAAGGGATTTTTTATTCACGTTTGTCTATTTAAGGCTGCTTTTAGTGTATTTTACCTGGTTTAATGTGGACTGTTTTACTGGTGCACTAGTTTGCTAGTTAACTGGATTAGGGTTAGGGTTAGGGTCAAGGTCAGGTTCAGGGTCAGGGTTGGGTTAACTGGTGAGCTGGATAACTGGTTGACTGGTTAACTAGTTAATTTTTTTTGTAAATTTTGCACTGAGTCTTTTCTTTTATCTTGCACTGCTTTTCTATTTCTATTCCTGCTCTGGAGCTGTTGTAACAGTGTACTTTCCCCATTGTGGGATTAATAAAGGTATCTTATCTTATCTTATCTTATCTTATCTTATCTTATCTTATCTTATCTTATCTTATCTTATCTTATCTTATCTTATCTTATCTTATCTTATCTTATCTTATCTTATCTTATCTTATCTTATCTTATCTTATCTTATCTTAATTGGTGAACTAGTTAACTAGTTCACTGGTTCAAGGTTACTTTATTAATACCCGTGGGTAGATTTGTCTTGCAGTCAAAGTGATAATTTAGTAGTAAAACATACAAGACACACATTAAACATTGAACAAGGTCGAGTGTGCAAGGAAAACAAAGTGCTCAGTGTTCCACCTCTACAACATAGCAACATGGTGTAATAAATAATAAAATAAAATGAAATAAAATACGTAAGATCAAATTAATAAAATACAATAAAACAATAAAAACCCAGAAAGATAAAAACAGTCTGGAATAAAAACAAGGGTAAAAACAAAAGTTTAAAAATTTGGAGTCACAATAATATCATAAAACTAAATAAATAAATAAATAGAGCCAGGGAATAAATACATGACTAAAATAAGTAAACAAAGTGCAATATCACTGCTTCTTGTTCAGCTCAGTGATGGCAACAGGAACAAAGCTCTTTTTGAATCGCTGTGTCCTGCACCTTGGGACTAAAAATCTCCGTCCAGAGGAAAGAAGATGAAATTCCCCATGTAACGGATGGGAGTCATTATTCAGAATTGATGCTGCCATCCTCTGGACCTGTTTAGTGAACAGGGAGGCGGGACAAGACTGAGACTCACCAGTCAGACGACTGGACCATCTGACGATTTGATTCAGTGAATTTCTTTCTAAAACTGAGATGTGACCGAACCAGGCCACCAGGCAAAAGGATAAAACAGATTCAATAAAAGAATGATAAAACAAAGTTAAAATGGTTCGGTCAATGTGGAAGTGTGCCAGTTTTCTTAGACAGTGAAGGCGCTGATGGGCCTTTTTACACACACATCTACAATTTTCATTAAAACTCAGTTTTTCATCAATTATTGTTCTAAGGTATTTGTATGATTTCACTTGCTCTATGGTCTGGCCCTTAATTAAAGTGACTCCGTGCCTGTCCTGTGTTTTTCTAAAATCGATGACCATGTCTTTTGTTTTAGAGATGTTCAGATGAAGGTAAGATTCCTCACACCACTGTACAAAGTCATCGAGGACCGGGCCATGACTGGTCTCCCCCTCTTTCAGCAGGCTGACTATGACTGAGTCGTCAGCATACTTAATTATGGTCCTGTTGTCATGTTTACTCTGACACCCATTTGTATAAAGGATGTATAGAAGTGGTGACAGGACACAGCCTTGAGGAGAACCAGTAGAGGAGAACACTGGGTCGGACAAAACTCCATTTATCCTCACTCTTTGTGACCTGTCTGTTAAAAATTCTAAAATCCAGCCCATCAGACTTTTGCTGATTTTAAATTGTTCTAAAAGCCTTTTGGTTAAAATGTGGGGCTGGATCGTGTTAAAAGCAGAGGAAAAGTCTATAAATAAGAGCCTTGCAGATGTCCCTCTACCCTCCACATGTTTAAAAATCATGTTTAAAAGAGTCAGTGTAGCGTCCTCCACTCCCCTGTTGGCCCTGTATGCAAACTGCAAAGGGTCCAGCTCATGTTCAATCCCTTTTAGTATTCTACTCTTAACCAATTTAACCGGTTAACTGGTTGACTAGTTAACTGTTTTACTGGCTGACAGTTTCACTAGTTGACTGGTTGACTGGCTCACTCTTTCACTTATTGGCTGGCTCACTGGTTGACTGTTTCACTGGTTGACTGCTTAACTTGTTGACTGGTTAACTAGCTCAATCTTTCTTTGGTTGACTGGTTCACTGGTTGACTGGTTCACTGGTTGACTGGTTCACTGGTTGACTGTTTAACTGGTTGACTGCTTAACTGTCTCACTTGTTGACCTTTGATGCTTACATTGTCTATTATTGACAATCAAATTTTTTTCCCTTTTGTTACTTTTTTTAATCACTGTTTTCATTTTTTTAATCATATATCTAATAATTATTTACTTACTACTTATTGACACTTTTCTGTCAATTTTTAAAATGTATTTTGTCTAATATTCTTCATTTTCACAAATTTTGTAGCAAACATTTAGTTTTTCCTCATTTTGATGCTTTACGTTTGTCCAGTTTTTGATGATTTTTACCTTGTGTTGTTAATTTTTTACTAATGCTTTTCTTTTTTTAATCATCTAATTCTTATTTTACTTACTTTACTTAATTTACACTTATCCATTAAAAAAAAATCAGATTTTCAAAATGTTCAAAATAATTTTTTTAGCAAACATTTAGTTTTTACTCATTTTGATGCTCATGTTTTTCTATTTCTGATATTTTTTTCCCCCTTATTTGGTAAATTTTTTGATAATGTTTTTCCTTATTCTGTTATTTTTTTCTCCTTTTGTCATTTTTCTAATCCTCTAATATTTATTATTTTCTTACTTTTTATTTCCACTTATTTCTGTTCCTTTTTAAAATTAATGTCTGATTTTCTTCATTTGTCACTAATTTTGTGGCAAACATTTAGTTTTTACTAATTTTGATGCTTACGTCTGTCTATGTTTGACCATTTTTTCCTCATTTTGTTTCATTTTTTCCTTATTTTCTTTGTTTTTCTCTGTGCAGAGTAAGCGCATCGGTCACTTTCTCTTCTGGTTCCTGCGCAGTGAGATAGCCCAGTCCATGCACTACCAACAGAGATATGCCGTCCTGCTGGAGGCGTACCTCAGAGGATGTGGGGAGGCCATGCTGCACGACTTCAGGAAACAGGTGAGGAGGGTCGCCCCGGCTCTGGCTGTCCACATGTTGAAGTGTCCTTGGGCAAAGACACTGAACCCTTTGTTAGTCTCCCAGTAGGACTGACAGAACCTTAGGAACCTACTGGTGTATGAGTGTGTGTGAATGGGTGAATGTGAGGCTAATGCAGTGCTTCTCAAATCCAGTCCTCGTGGCCCAGTGTCCTGCATGTTTTATGGACCACTGGTAATTCGCAGTTACCCCCATGCCTCTGTACGGGGGTAACTGCGAATTACCCCCGTAGGTTCTTCAGCCGTAACACCACCAGGTTCTTCAGCCGTAACACCACCAGGTTCTTCAGCCGTAACACCACCAGGTTCTTCAGCCGTAACACCACCAGGTTCTTCAGCCCTAACACCACCAGGTTCTTCAGCCCTAACACCACCAGGTTCTTCAGCCCTAACCCTAACCAGGTTCTTCAGCCCTAACCCTAACCAGGTTCTTCAGCCCTAACACCACCAGGTTCTTCAGTCCTAACACCACCAGGTTCTTCAGCCCTAACACCACCAGGTTCTTCAGCCCTAACACCACCAGGTTCTTCAGCCCTAACACCACCAGGTTCTTCAGCCCTAACACCACCAGGTTCTTCAGCCCTAACCCTAACCAGGTTCTTCAGCCCTAACCCTAACCAGGTTCTTCAGCCCTAACACCACCAGGTTCTTCAGTCCTAACACCACCAGGTTCTTCAGCCCTAACACCACCAGGTTCTTCAGCCCTAACACCACCAGGTTCTTCAGCCCTAACACCACCAGGTTCTTCAGCCCTAACACCACCAGGTTCTTCAGCCCTAACCCTAACCAGGTTCTTCAGCCCTAACACCACCGGGTTCTTCAGCCCTAACACCACCGGGTTCTTCAGCCCTAACCCTAACCAGGTTCTTCAGCCCTAACCCTAACCAGGTTCTTCAGCCCTAACACCACCGGGTTCTTCAGCCCTAACACCACCGGGTTCTTCAGCCCTAACACCACCGGGTTCTTCAGCCCTAACCCTAACCAGGTTCTTCAGCCCTAACACCACCAGGTTCTTCAGCCCTAACCCTAACCAGGTTCTTCAGCCCTAACACCATCAGGTTCTTCAGCCCTAACACCACCAGGTTCTTCAGCCCTAACCCTAACCAGCTTCTTCAGCCCTAACCCTAACCAGGTTCTTCAGCCCTAACACCACCAGGTTCTTCAGCCCTAACACCACCAGGTTCTTCAGCCCTAACCCTAACCAGGTTCTTCAGCCCTAACACCACCAGGTTCTTCAGCCTTAACACCACCAGGTTCTTCAGCCTTAACACCACCAGGTTCTTCAGCCCTAACACCACCAGGTTCTTCAGCCTTAACACCACCAGGTTCTGCAGCCCTAACACCACCAGGTTCTTCAGCCTTAACACCACCAGGTTCTTCAGCCTTAACACCACCAGGTTCTTCAGCCTTAACACCACCAGGTTCTTCAGCCCTAACACCACCAGGTTCTTCAGCCCTAACACCACCAGGTTCTTCAGCCCTAACACCACCAGGTTCTTCAGCCCTAACACCACCAGGTTCTTCAGCCCTAACACCACCAGGTTCTTCAGCCCTAACACCACCAGGTTCTTCAGCCCTAACACCACCAGGTTCTTCAGCCCTAACACCACCAGGTTCTTCAGCCCTAACCCTAACCAGGTTCTTCAGCCCTAACCCTAACCAGGTTCTTCAGCCCTAACCCTAACCAGGTTCTTCAGCCCTAACACCACCAGGTTCTTCAGTCCTAACACCACCAGGTTCTTCAGCCCTAACACCACCAGGTTCTTCAGCCCTAACACCACCAGGTTCTTCAGCCCTAACCCTAACCAGGTTCTTCAGCCCTAACCCTAACCAGGTTCTTCAGCCCTAACCCTAACCAGGTTCTTCAGCCCTAACACCACCGGGTTATTCAGCCCTAACACCACCGGGTTCTTCAGCCCTAACACCACCGGGTTCTTCAGCCCTAACCGGGTTCTTCAGCCCTAACCCTAACCAGGTTCTTCAGCCCTAACACCACCGGGTTCTTCAGCCCTAACACCACCGGGTTCTTCAGCCCTAACACCACCGGGTTCTTCAGCCCTAACCCTAACCAGGTTCTTCAGCCCTAACACCACCAGGTTCTTCAGCCCTAACACCACCAGGTTCTTCAGCCCTAACCCTAACCAGGTTCTTCAGCCCTAACCCTAACCAGGTTCTTCAGCCCTAACACCACCAGGTTCTTCAGCCCTAACCCTAACCAGGTTCTTCAGCCCTAACCCTAACCAGCTTCTTCAGCCCTAACACCACCAGGTTCTTCAGCCCTAACACCACCAGGTTCTTCAGCCCTAACCCTAACCAGGTTCTTCAGCCCTAACACCACCAGGTTCTTCAGCCTTAACACCACCAGGTTCTTCAGCCTTAACACCACCAGGTTCTTCAGCCCTAACACCACCAGGTTCTTCAGCCTTAACACCACCAGGTTCTTCAGCCCTAACCCTAACCAGGTTCTTCAGCCCTAACACCACCAGGTTCTTCAGCCCTAACACCACCAGGTTCTTCACAGTTTCTCCTCAGAACTGAAGCCTGGTTTCGGTCGTCCGCTCCAGTTCTTCATCTCCAATCGTATTATGTTGGTTTCGGTCTCTACATGTTGAAGGATTTAATGGAATTAAGTTAGTTTTCTTTCCATGTCTCCAGAAAAAGACAAGAGGTGTGCAATTGAAATCACAAACACAGACATTCAATTTTGGACGGAATAAACAAAAGTCTGTAATTCAGGCAAATTCCAGACATTATGACCCGATATGTCGCAAGTTCATAACATCCTGTTTGGTGTCAATTCATTAATAAGGTATGAAAACAATGTCTGCATAAGAACAGCGCTGTATCCACAAAGGGAAAAAACCCATTGATAAGGATGCAGTCTGTAAATTTGCTCCACGCCTTCAAAATAAGAGCGGGTTAGTGCAGATGAAAACAATCTGGAGGTTGATATGGAAGTGAATGGACAGTTGTTAACATAGACTTTCCCTTTGGCAAACAGTGATTGAATCTATAGAGACAACCTCAGATAGTTAGAACTGTTAGTGTACATGTGGGTTGGTGTGACCATATCTTCATTATCACATGATGACACACAATTCCGGCCGCTTCCTGCATTATTAACTCCAGAAAAAGACAAGAGGCGCGCAATTGAAATCACAAACACAGACATTCGCATTCACACAAGACTTGAATTACCTCTGGATGTCTGTTTTTTGCCCAAACACAGTCGGTCATTTGCGGCGGAATTATTACTGAGCAAATCACAAACATGATGCGTTCGTACGAGACTAAGAACTCAGACATTCTCCGTAATTATTCCAAATTACCAGTGGTCCGTAGGTAACACTTATCCCATGCGAATAGTACATTAGATATATCCCTTTTCTTCTTCTTTTTTTAAATAAATAAACTAAAATATAAATAAAAATAAATTAATTACATAAAAATAAATACAAGAATAAAATAAAAATTATTAAAAAACAAAACGAACAATTTACAAATACAAAGGAATACATTTAATAAAATAAAAAAATAATAATAAAACATAAAAATAAAGAATAACATTTTTTCAAATTACAAATAGAATTTATTTTAAAAAGTATTACATTCCAATAATAATAATTAAAAAATGAAGCAATCTTAAACATGTACAAATGAAAAAATTAATTAATAAAACGACAAGCAACGACGCAGTTTTGTTTTTGGGTTCATGTTATGAAATGAGGATTTTTCGTCTCCTAACTCTGTGTAAACTTGACATTAGAGGCTGTATTTGACCATAAGTAACATTCCTGTGATACAGAACATAAACGCTGTGACCTCCTCATTCTCTATTCTAGTTTATAGTAGCGCTGTCTTCTACTTCCTTGTTGAATTTAACACATTTTGGGGATGTGATTTATCATGGAGTGTTTGTGAGTGTATTTTAGTTGTTGCATGTGGCTCTGTGACCATCAACAAACTTCAGTTTCCACTTGTGTGGCCTTGACTACCAGCACTAGTAGCAGCGCTCGCTGTAAAGTTCCACGGCCAGTTCAAAACTGCTCCATTGAATTTAGGCTAATATTTTGCCATTGGTCACGGGTCCAGACAGAACCATCTCCTAGTCTGGATCCTAAAAGGAGTCCACTAATTTGTGATGCCTGCTCTACATACAATATTGATTCACCAGGAAAAAAAAACCCATGGAGTTGAATCAATGACGGTGGATTTTATGTTCAGTTATTGATAGATTTTTTTTTTTTTTTATTAAAATTCTATCTTTATTGCAACATAGAACATAACATTCATATCACACATAGACAGGGGGAATACATACATGAGGAGAAGAACAAACAGACAAAAACAAAAATAGGGTAAGGGAAGTCGAATAGTAAAACCTTACAGGGTATTTGCAAATTTGGTGATTTGTGTGTGAAGTGTGTGTGTGTGTATGGTGCAAGTGTGTATGGCATAATAATAGAATATACATTTATGTATACGTTTGTATACATATTTATATATATATATATATACACATATATCACAAAACAGTGATAGCGGTATTGTCAATTATCATAATAATAATAATAATAATATAATATTATATTAAGTGTCAGGTACAATAATATTAACAATAATAACAATAACAATAATAGTAATAGCAATAATAATATTAATAGTAATATAATACAATATAATAATAATAATAATTTTGTCTGGGTCTGACCACATTCATCCATCTGCTTCCTGTGTATGTCCGTCTGTGTATGTGTTTCTCTTGTGTGTGTGTGTGTGTGTGTGTGTGTGTGTGTGTGTGTGTGTGTGTGTGTGTGTGTGTGTGCTTGGTATTGTGTTGTGCATTAAAAACCTTATGTTGTGTGATGCATTAAAATCAAATAGGATTGCAGGATGCAGATGGATGTGGTTGAACCCTCTATATATAATATATATTTATTTTATATTCTTTCTTTTTTCCCTTTCCTTCCCTGCTCTCTCCTCTTCCTTCCTTTAACTATTATTACTGACCTATTTCCTCCTCTCCTTCAAATTATCAAGAATAGCAATACTAGTGGAAAACAATAATAACGAATAAGTAAAATAAAATGATAAGACAAGGAGAGAGAAAAAATAAAAAAATAGAATAAATAAATAAAAATGAGGGAAAAAAAAATAAATGAATAAAAAATTAGATGAAATAAACAATATTAATTATCATGACACCAACATTAAGTATAATACCAATGATATGATACTAATAATATCAATAATACCAATCCTAATTATGGTAACAATACAGCAACAAGTTATTGATAGATTTGACTGAAAAAGTCAGTTTCTCTCAAGTTGTTTTTGTTACAATGACCCTCAAATCAGCATGATGATTAAAGGACACGGTCAGTCAAATAAATATAATAAATAAATAGAAAAAAATGCAAATTGGAGATGATAAAATGATAATAAATGGTGATAAATCACATAAAGGTGACTCTTTTTTTTTAATCTCATGATGACTTTTTATCTCACTTGTGACTTTTTTCCCCATTTTTCCTGGGTTTTCTGTCCATGCGTAACTGTAACCTGTGAACTGTACACACACACACACACACACACACACACACACAAAATATTCTACAACAGTGATTCACCAGAAAAAAAAACCATGGAGTTAAAACAATGACAGCAGATGGAAGTGCTGTGTTTTATACTTGGTTAATGAAATATTTGGCTTTAAAAGTGAGTTTGATGGTGTATGCTAGAAAAAATAAGTTTAAAACAACTTCTTGGTTATCTTTATTTATTGGTGTATTTTTTCTTGTGCAGAAAAAGTTTCTCTGTAAAAGCTGAAAATATCTGTCTGTCATGTGTGTGTGTGTGTGTGTGTGTGTGTGTGTGTGTGTTTGTTTGTTTCAGGTGGAAATGACTGAAGCTCTGCAGAAAGTTGCCCGTGAAATAAAGGCCATGTCTGCGGAGAAGTATGATGTCACTGCACAAGGTAAGGAGGACACGTGATTAACAAAGTAATAACTAGAAAAGCACACAAACCTCCACCAAGGCAGACCCCCCCCCCTTTGAATGAAGACAAGGAGGTTTTTGCCAGTCTGTCTGTCTGTCTGTCTGTTATTTAGATAACTCAAAGAGTTATGGACGGCTCTAAATGAAATGTACAGGGTAGGTTTGTAATGAGAAGATCTGGGAATGGTTAGATGTTGGTGGTGGTCTGGAAGAGATCCTGGATTCTGGATCACTTTGAAATGTATTCTCCATTTACCACAATGCTGTAAAATTTCAAAGTGATCCAGAATCCAAGATCTCTTCTGGATCATTTTTCCTTTTGATGTTCCCAACACATCCTGAAAATGTCATCAAAATCTGTCCATCTGTCTTTTTATGTATTCATTAATTTTTATTTTTATTTATTTCATTTAAAATTTTTTCTTTAATGTAATATTATTTATATATATATATAATATAATAATTTTGTTATGTGTTTACACTCACTACCCAGTGGCTACTTGATTACAAACTTGCTCCTCATGAAACAAATGTGTGTGTGTGTGTGTGTGTGTGTGTGTGTGTGTGTGTGTTCAGTGGTGTTTCAGTTGCGTCAGAAGTTGGAGACCCTCCAGTCCTCTGGTCTGCCTGACAGTTTCAGAGTTCCTTATGATCCAGGACTCCGAGCTGGAACTTTACTGGTGAGGGATTAACAGAGGATAAACACACACACACACACACGCACGCACACGCACACACACACACACACACACACACACACACACACACGCACACACACACACACACACACGCACACACACACACACACACACACACACACACACACACACACACACACACACGCACACACACACACACACACACACACATATATATTTGAATAAGCAGATTATAATATTTGATTCAGGAACTGACCAGGACCTTCTATAAACACTGTAAAAACTCTAAATCTGACCTTCAGTGTATTTGTCTTATTTCTAGTTCAAATATCTGATCACATTTAAAACTAGAAAAGCACTTGAGTGCAAACTCCGCCAAGGCACATGACCCCCCCACCTCTGGTCACCACTTAACTTTAGTCACTTGTTCCTTGTGTCAGTATCAACATGAGCCACGTCCATAACTTCTTGAATTATCTTGCTAACAAACAAACAAACACATAAAAGCTGGTGAAAACATAACTCCACCAGTTCTGTTACAGAATAATGTGACACAATCAACTCCTCAGTCACACAGAAGAACTGATTAGACAATAGATCTGGAAAATTAGCAGATATATTTTTCATGAATTAAGCAAAAAAGAAAAAAAACCAAAAGGGCTGTCAAATGATTCAGATTTGTAATGAAATTAATCATAGGATTGGTTTGGGTTCATTTTGTCTCGTCATCTGAACCCCCTTTATCCTCACAGGAACCCCATGAGGATACTGGGGGTCTAATCTAGTGCTAGCATTAGCCTAGTGCTAGCATTAGCCCAGTGATAGAATTAGCCTAGTGCTAGCATTAGCCCAGTGGTAGAATTAACCTAGTGCTAGCATTAGCCCAGTGATAGAATTAGCCTAGTGCTAGCATTAGCCCAGTGGTAGAATTAGCCTAGTGCTAGCATTAGCCCAGTGATAGAATTAGCCTAGTGTTAGCATTAGCCCAGTGGTAGAATTAGCTTAGTGCTAGCATTAGCCCAGTGATAGAATTATGCTGGAACTAATCTGATTGAACTAATATTTTCACTATATCTGACTGAAAAGACAGTGAGAAGATAAGATTTTTAAAACTTATTTATTAAAATAGGTATTTTTAAAATAGGTAATTATGATATTTCTAATACCATATTTATAGTAATTAGGGTATTTAATAATACCAGTAGGGGGTACTGGAGTGCTCCAGGAGTGTAGGGTGGGTGGTCTTCTACTGGGGGCCGTTCAGTCCCTGTACCAAAGGAGCGAGAGCTTGGTCTGTGTAGCCGGTAATAAGTCTGACCCTTTCCTAGTGAAGGTTGGACTCCATTCAGGGCTGCCCTTTGTCACCAGTTCTGTTCATAACCTTTATGGACAGACTTTCTAGGCACAGCTGAGTGGGGGAGGGGGTGGAGTTCAGTGGCGTGAGGATCTCGTCTCTGCGTTTTGCAGATGATAAGGTCGTCTTGGCTCCGTCGAGCAGTGACCTCCACCTCTGACTGGAGCGGTTCGCAACCGACTGTGAAGCAGCTGGGATGAGGGTAGAGCGCCCCCTCTAGGTCGGGGGGAAGGTCCTGCCACAGGTGGAGGAGGTTAAGGACCTCAAGATCTTATTCACGAGTGACGGAAGGATGGAGCGGGAGGTCGACAGGCGGATTGGGGCGGCACCCACAGTAATGCGGGTGCTAAACTGATCCGTTGTGGTGAAGAAGGAGCTAAGCCAGAAGGTGAAGCTCTCCATTTACCGGTTGATCTACGTTCCGACCCTCACCTATGGTCATGAGCTTTGGGTCATGACCCAAAGGATGAGGTCACGGGTACAAGCGGTCGAAATGAGTTTCCTTTGCAGGGTGGGCGGGGCTCAGCCTCAGAGATAGGGTGAGAAGCTCGGACATCTGGGAGGAGACCTCCGGGCCGACCCAGGACAGGCTGGAGGGATTATATCTCTATATTATTATATTATATATCTCTGGGCTGGCCTGGGAACACCTCGGGATTCCCCTGGAGGAGCTGGCTGGGCTTCTTTGCTGAGGCTGCTGCCCCCATGACCCGGATAAGAGGGAGACGATGACCATCTATTAAAATGTTTTCATTTGTTTATTTATTAGATTTTTTAAAATGTATTTATATATATTTTATGTTATTATAATTTTCATTTTTGTATTAATTAAAAATATATATATCTTTAATTTTATTATTCTCATTCATTCATTGATTTATTATTTATATCTTTTAACCTAATTTTTTAAATCACATGTTAAGCGTGATGAGATCTTTGGACTAGAATTGAGACAAATCCACTTGGTCAGATTTAGATTTTTACAGTGTACTATTCTTTAGTTTTTTTACCAGAATGATCCAGTAATAGTTCATTCAGTACCTTCATTTGGTGCATGTGTTAAATGTGTTATGTGTGTGTCGTGTGTGTGTGTCTCATATGAATGTGTGTGTGTTATTTGTGTATGTGTGTCATATGTGTGTGTATATGTGTATCATATATATATGTGTGTGTGTGTGTGTGTGTGTGTGTAGATAGAGCAGTGTAAAGTCATGGCCTCTAAGAAGAAGCCCCTGTGGCTACAGTTTGGAAGGGCTGACCCCAGTACGCTCTCCAAAGACCCCATTGGCATCATCTTCAAAGATGGCGATGACCTCAGACAGGACATGCTCATCCTGCAGGTGTGTGATGTCACTCTTCCACTACACGCAAACGGCTTAATGTCACCGTTTTTCCCAGTGTTTTTCACACCTGTGCACTTGGACTGGTTTCCTGTTGTCTCCATAGATTTTACTGATCATGGAATCCATCTGGGAAACGGAGTCACTAGATCTGTGTCTGTTACCATACGGCTGCATCTCCACCGGTAACAGGATAGGTGAGTTACACAATACAATATAATACAAGTATTCAGAGAATGCCTGATCTCGCTTCTATTTTGTGCCAAACTCACGTTTCTATGACAACCCATTCTTGAATTAGACCCAATAATATGATTTTGACCTTTCTCCTGAATGTGACCTTGACCTTTGACCTTTTGCAATATTGATAATTTTGTTATAAGTATATGTCCATCAGTGCGTGTAATGTTATGATAATATATCCAGTATTGATTAAGTTATACCGTGACACCAACAAAGACAGAAACAAATTAAAAGCACAAGAGAGACGTATAAAAACACTCACAAGACAAAGTCCAGATTTGTCACAGTACACCACCGAAACTAGACGGAGAGGAAGGCCATGGTGATGCAGAGTGACATTAAAATAATACAATGACAGTGAAATAAGGCTTTGATGATTTCCAGAAGGTTTATTTTTCACAAGTCAGATATGTTCGACAATATTCAGTCAGATATATTTAACTATGTTAACTACGCTCTAACTACGTCATCCTAAAGATTACGCTGATTGGTTGTAGTAATGTCCTATTGCATACAGAGGCATTTAGCCCCGCCTCCCCTGACTATGAAGCACCACTAGACCCATACATATATTCAATATTGCGCTGAAAAAATTCCATATCGGACCAAGTGTATTTTTATCCCTTATCCATGAACAAATAACGATTGTTAGCGGGTCAACGCAGGTTTTAAAAATGAGGGTCGACCCAATAGTTTTAGTGGAAAAGCGGCTTTAGTAACAGTGTAGTTGCAGGAAAAATTATTTTTGATCCGTGCATTTTTTCCTCAATACTGTAGGTATGATTGAGATCGTAAAGGACGCCACGACCATCGCTAACATCCAGCAGAGCGTCGTGGGAAGTACTGGAGCTTTTAAAGACGAGATCCTTTATCAGTGGCTCCGGGATAAATGTGTCAGTGACGACAAGGTACGAACACGAGCAGTTCCAGGTCCGAGGCCTATCACTGGGGTTTTCAAATAGTGAATTGGGCCTCCCCTTGGGGGACTGCAGGGGAGGTGTGACGTGAGGAAAAATGAACCTGAATAAAGACAAATATATGTAAATTACAGTACATGTGGTTATCTAAGTACAGTACATGTGGTTATCTAAGTACAGTACATGTGGTTATCTAAGTACAGTACATGTGGTTAACTAGGTACAGTACATGTGGTTAACTAGGTACAGTACATGTGGTTAACTAAGTACAGTACATGTAGTTAACTAAGTACAGTACATGTGGTTAACTAGGTACAGTACATGTGGTTAACTAAGTACAGTACATGTGGTTAACTAAGTACAGTACATGTAGTTAACTAAGTACAGTACATGTGGTTAACTAGGTACAGTACATGTGGTTAACTAAGTACAGTACATGTGGTTAACTAGGTACAGTACATGTGGTTAACTAAGTACAGTACATGTGGTTAACTAAGTACAGTACATGTGGTTAACTAAGTACAGTACATGTAGTTAAATAAGTACAGTACATGGAGTTAACTAAGTACAGTACATGTAGTTAAATAAGTACAGTACATGGAGTTAACTAAGTACAGTACATGTAGTTAACTAAGCACAGTACATGTTCAGTGCAAAATCCCACCTGAAGTGAACTTGAGAGAAAATATTTAGATGTGTTAAGAGACGTTAACAAAATACATAGATGTTTTAAAAAGATATTTAAGCACATACAGAGATGAAGACGTTTAAAAGTTAAAAAACACATGTTTAAGAGATAACAAATCGAAAACCAAAATAAAAAAAGGACAAAGATGGGTGGGGCAGCTGCTTTCAAGTTATTTTAGGGGAGGCTCACTATCCCACAATTTGAAGAAAAGCACTGGTTTATCAGATGACATGAATGTGGTTACTTATATAATTATATCTGGTTTCTGCAGGGAATAGTATTGTCAGTTCTTCCATCCATTCAAACATGTGATTCTGTTCATTCTAAGAAGCAGAGGTTATTGTGGACACACTAACCCTGTTTATTTTTGTTTCTTTTTATTTCTTTTTATTTCAGAATAAAGGTTAATTCTTATTTCAGATGAACAATGTAAACACCTATTGTAGTTGAAAATCATATTTCCCAATTACACATTTTTCCAAATAGTCACTGGTTTATTCCTATCTTGATTCCGAATTAAATAATTCCTCTGACATGTAAACAGATAATAATAATAATAATAATAATAATAATAATAATAATAATAATAATAATAATAATAATAATAATAATAATAATAATAATAATAATAAAATAAACATAATTTTATTTGTAAAGTGCTTTCAATCAAAGTGCTGTACAGGTAATAAAAATAAAATCAGTCACAAACAATAAAACATAAAACATTACCACAGTAAAACAAATCAAAACATGTAAACAAGTGGGTGTTGAGCTTTGCTTTAAAAACATCCACAGAGCATGTCTGCCTTATGTCCAGAGGAAGACTGTTCCAAAGTGAAAAGAAAAGGCTCGTTCACCAACCGTCTTTTTCTTGGCTTTAGGCTCAGTCATTAGGCCACTTCCTTTAGAGCGGAGAGCACGAGAAGATGCAGACAATGTGACCAGATCATTTAAATAAGAAGGTGCTGCTCCATTTAAAATGTTAGACGTCAATAAATCACCTTAAAATCAGCACAAACATGACATGGAAGCCAGTGAAGAGCAGCCAGTACTGGGGTAACATGTTCATATGACCAGAGCCGCAGCAAGACTCTGAAACTTTTTTGGGTAATCCCTACAACAGTCCAATCGAGATGTTATAAAGGCGTGTGTGGGGACCTCAGCATCTTTGTCGCTCAAGACTGGCCTGATCTTAGCAAAAAAATGATGTTTTCGTCACCTCCTTGATGTGCTCATCAAAAGAAAGTGTCTGGTCAAATATACCCAGAACAACACAGTCATCAAGAGACAAGGAAACATTATTTAAAAAATGTAACTTCTGGGGTCCAATAATCATCATTTCAGTCTTTGCAGAATTAAGGAAAAGGACATTTTCAGAGACCCAATTTCTGACAGGTTGGATCCTTTTCACATGTTAAAGGCATATATAATTGCACATCATCTGCTTAACAGTGAAAATTAGTTTGAAAGGAATGTAATAATTTACCGAGTGGTGCAAGATACAGTGAGAAAAGCAGAGGGCCTAGAACAGAACCCTGAGGAACTCCATGCTTCACTGTGCAAGGCTCAGACAAGACATTATTAAAATAAAACACATTGAGATTACACATATTTCGCATTAATGACGCACATATTTGGCATTAATGACGCACATATTTCACATTAATGACGCACATATTTCACAATAATGATGCACATATTTGACATTAATGACGCACATATTTGACATTAATGACGCACATATTTCACATTAATGACGCACATATTTCACAATAATGATGCACATATTTGACATTAATGACGCACATATTTCACATTAATGACGCACATATTTGACATTAATGACGCACATATTTGACATTAATGACGCACATATTTCACATTAATGACGCACATATTTCACAATAATGATGCACATATTTGACATTAATGACGCACATATTTGACATTAATGACGCACATATTTCACATTAATGACGCACATATTTGACATTAATGACGCACATATTTCACATTAATGACGCACATATTTCACAATAATGATGCACATATTTGACATTAATGACGCACATATTTCACATTAATGACGCACATATTTGACATTAATGACGCACATATTTGACATTAATGACGCACATATTTGACATTAATGACGCACATATTTGACATTAATGACGCACATATTTCACATTAATGACGCACATATTTGGCATTAATGACGCACATATTTGACATTAATGACGCACATATTTGACATTAATGACGCACATATTTCACAATAATGATGCACATATTTGACATTAATGACGCACATATTTGACATTAATGACGCACATATTTGACATTAATGACGCACATATTTCACATTAATGACGCACATATTTCACATTAATGACGCACATATTTCACATTAATGACGCACATATTTGGCATTAATGACGCACATATTTGGCATTAATGACGCACATATTTCACATTAATGACGCACATATTTCACATTAATGACGCACATATTTCACAATAATGATGCACATATTTGACATTAATGACGCACATATTTGACATTAATGACGCACATATTTCACATTAATGACGCACATATTTCACAATAATGATGCACATATTTGACATTAATGACGCACATATTTGACATTAATGACGCACATATTTCACATTAATGACGCACATATTTCACAATAATGATGCACATATTTGACATTAATGACGCACATATTTGACATTAATGACGCACATATTTGACATTAATGACGCACATATTTCACATTAATGACGCACATATTTCACATTAATGACGCACATATTTCACAATAATGATGCACATATTTGACATTAATGACGCACATATTTGACATTAATGACGCACATGTTTCACATTAATGACGCACATATTTCACATTAATGACGCACATATTTCACATTAATGACGCACATATTTCACAATAATGATGCACATATTTGACATTAATGACGCACATGTTTGACATTAATGACGCACATGTTTCACATTAATGACGCACATATTTGACATTAATGACGCACATATTTGACATTAATGACGCACATATTTCACATTAATGACGCACATATTTGGCATTAATGACGCACATATTTGGCATTAATGACGCACATATTTGGCATTAATGACGCACATATTTCACATTAATGACGCACATATTTCACATTAATGACGCACATATTTCACAATAATGATGCACATATTTGACATTAATGACGCACATATTTGACATTAATGACGCACATATTTCACATTAATGACGCACATATTTCACAATAATGATGCACATATTTGACATTAATGACGCACATATTTCACATTAATGACGCACATATTTCACATTAATGACGCACATATTTCACAATAATGATGCACATATTTGACATTAATGACGCACATATTTGACATTAATGACGCACATATTTGACATTAATGACGCACATATTTGACATTAATGACGCACATATTTCACATTAATGACGCACATATTTCACAATAATGATGCACATATTTGACATTAATGACGCACATATTTGACATTAATGACGCACATATTTGACATTAATGACGCACATATTTGACATTAATGACGCACATATTTGACATTAATGACGCACATATTTGACATTAATGATGCACATATTTGACATTAATGACGCACATATTTGACATTAATGACGCACATATTTGACATTAATGATGCACATATTTGACATTAATGACGCACATATTTGACATTAATGACGCACATATTTGACATTAATGATGCACATATTTGACATTAATGACGCACATATTTGACATTAATGACGCACATATTTGACATTAATGATGCACATATTTGACATTAATGACGCACATATTTGACATTAATGACGCACATATTTCACATTAATGACGCACATATTTGGCATTAATGACGCACATATTTGACATTAATGACGCACATATTTGACATTAATGACGCACATATTTGACATTAATGACGCACATATTTGGCATTAATGACGCACATATTTCGCATTAATGACGCACATATTTCACATTAATGACGCACATATTTCACATTAATGACGCACATATTTGGCATTAATGACGCACATATTTGGCATTAATGACGCACATATTTCACATTAATGACGCACATATTTCACATTAATGACGCACATATTTCACATTAATGACGCACATATTTCACATTAATGACGCACATATTTCGCATTAATGACGCACATATTTCACATTAATGACGCACATATTTGACATTAATGACGCACATATTTGACATTAATGACGCACATATTTCACATTAATGACGCACATATTTGACATTAATGACGCACATATTTGACATTAATGACGCACATATTTCACATTAATGACGCACATATTTCACATTAATGACGCACATATTTGGCATTAATGACGCACATATTTGGCATTAATGACGCACATATTTCACAATAATGATGCACATATTTGACATTAATGGCGCACATATTTGACATTAATGACGCACATATTTCACATTAATGACGCACATATTTCACAATAATGATGCACATATTTGACATTAATGACGCACATATTTGACATTAATGACGCACATATTTGACATTAATGACGCACATATTTCGCATTAATGACGCACATATTTCACATTAATGACGCACATATTTGGCATTAATGACGCACATATTTGGCATTAATGACGCACATATTTCGCATTAATGACGCACATATTTGGCATTAATGACGCACATATTTGGCATTAATGACGCACATATTTGACATTAATGACGCACATATTTCACATTAATGACGCACATATTTGGCATTAATGACGCACATATTTGGCATTAATGACGCACATATTTGGCATTAATGACGCACATATTTGGCATTAATGACGCACATATTTCGCATTAATGACGCACATATTTGGCATTAATGACGCACATATTTGGCATTAATGACGCACATATTTTGCATTAATGACGCACATATTTGGCATTAATGACGCACATATTTGGCATTAATGACGCACATATTTTGCATTAATGACGCACATATTTTGCATTAATGACGCACATATTTGGCATTAATGACGCACATATTTCACATTAATGACGCACATGTTTCACATTAATGACGCACATATTTCACATTAATGACGCACATATTTCGCATTAATGACGCACATATTTGGCATTAATGACGCACATATTTCACATTAATGACAGATATTTCATATTAATGACACATATTTCACACTAGTGTCGCTGGTGGCATTAGTTTGTTGATTCCTATGGTTGATTCAGTTGAGCTGCTGCTTCATAATTATCACAAAAATAAATTCAAAAATTACATGTAGTGTCTTGTCTAACATGTTGACAGTTGAAAGGAATGCAAAGTAGGAAGTAGACGTCATCGATTCCTTACAGTAGACATCCAGACATTAAGGAAACGGCTTTAATAAGGAATTATTTTCTTCCAAATAAATAATTCTGAATGAAAAAACATCATGCAAACATAGCTCATGTGGTTG
Organism: Siphamia tubifer; assembly: GCA_020466265.1. NCBI lineage: Eukaryota > Metazoa > Chordata > Actinopteri > Kurtiformes > Apogonidae > Siphamia > Siphamia tubifer. The sequence goes on along the minus strand of CM035794.1, from coordinate 4,935,600 downwards.
TATTTTTTTTCAGCTCTTGTTCATGAGCTGCAGAGGAAGTAGCTGTGACAGACAGGAAGTAAAGAAACCACAGGATTGTTCGTGTCACAGCGCTCATATACATTTAGACACAACACCTGCACCATTAACATCTATGTCTCACTGTCATCATGATTTATCTGCAGCTGTATGTTGTAATACTGTGTACATTTAACCCTGTAATGCCTGAAATTAAATATGACGATATAAAAATGGAAGTAGAGCTGTCAAAATTAAATCACATTAATTCATCATCATAATTAATCTGATTTATCTTTGGAAACAACTGTTCCATTGAACATTGAACCTCCTTGGCAGTTGCACTGCCAAGGAGGTTATGTTTTTGCCTGTGTTGGTTGGTTTGGATGTTTGTTTGTTTGTTTGTGTACAAGATAACTCAAACAGATTTTTATGACATTTTCAGGGTAGGTTTGTAATGGGAAGATCTGGAAATGATTAGATTTTGTTGGTGATCCAGGGGGGACATTTTGAAATGTATTTTCCATTTACCACAATGTCAAATTTCAAAGTGATCCAGGATCCAGGATCTCTTCCCAATCACACTCACATTACAAAAATATGTTAAACTTAATGGTTTCCTGGCATTTTAATCAAAACTCTTCCAGTTCATGGGTTATCCTACCTGTCGTTCCCTGAACATGAAGGTTTGGGCGTTTGTCTTGTCACGTTGGAAGTGTTTCCACCTTCACATTGTTTTAAAACACTGCACAAAGTGGTGCCTCTGCATTTATGATGAATCCTTCCTCGTTTGTGGTGAAACTAAAACACTTGCATATTAAACTTCTTACTCCTTTCTTATCAACGAGGGTAGGATTGAGTGCAGCAGTCATTCTCCTCTCCTGTTCCGCTCAGCTGTAGTCTAGTTACGATGCCACGTTACCTGCTGAGTTTGCTGTGCAAGTACCAGTACTTTTCAAATGCAGTACAGTACATTTTTACCTCAGTATGGTACTGGTACTGGTACTGGTGACAACGCTAGTGTTAACCCTTGTGTTTGTTCAGTTCCAGCAGGCTGTGGAAAGGTTTCTGTATTCCTGTGGGGGCTACTGCGTCGCTACCTACGTCCTGGGGATTGGCGATCGCCATAACGACAACATCATGATAACTGAATCAGGTCATTTTTATTTTTAATTTGCTCTTTCTTACCTTTGTTGGTATGAAATTATTGTTCAAATTATTTCTGTCAAGATTAACTCTGGTTAATTCATTATCATGATTAATCTGATTAAAATGTTCAGTTTAATGGAACAGTTGTTTACAGTTGTTTTGGTGAAACTGTTGAACGAACTTGTGTGTGTGTGTATATATATATGTGACCCACCACCACGAAACCAGGCATAAGTGTCTGGAAATCAAAATTGAGTTATCTGTGTAGATTTGTAGAGTGGAAACTAAGGTTTAAGATGGTGAAAAAATTATGTTTCTATCATAAGTAGAACCAAAATTATGGTAATTTTAATATCCCAATTTGGACCTATTTTTCAATTTGCATATTTTTAGATATTGTCCGTTAAAGTTTTGGACTGTTTTGGGGTAGGAAGTCCTTAGCAACGCATAATAATTCGTATCCGATTGACACAAATTGTTGACAGATGTTAAAGGACACTCTGATGGACATGTCACAGAAGTTTTATATATTATAATAATAGGACAGAAGTGTGACGTATTATAATCATTTGGCTTACACCATTGGACAGAACATTCAATATAAGCTTTTACCTCGTACCAAACACTTGGGTGTTTACCCACGGAACGGAGATCGTTTTGTTCGGCGAAAAGAGGTGGAAGTCGTCTTTGTCTTTGCTCAGCAATACCTGAACTTTTGTCACCGCTTAAATAATTGACTCAATAAACACCTTTATTGATTGGATTTCAATGTAATGACCACAGGAAGTGAACATAGAGGTGTTAAGGTACCGTTTTTTGATAAGGTGTAAACACTAATAACAAATCACCTTCCAGCCTAAATTTGGCTGTAGCTCTGAACGGCTCAGCGCGACTTATGCCTGGTTTCGTGGTGGCGGGTCACATATATATATATATATATATATATATATATATATATATATATATATATATACAGTAGGGGTGTAAAGATGACCAATTCAAATCAGCCATTTGGTCTGTGTCATATGATATCTAAGTGAATCGGTCCACAGAGCCCTGAATCGGTAAAACTGCCTAGGAAGGGCCCAGTGCCCTGGATTTACAGCCATGGATCGTATTTTAAAGATGAGCAGAGTTCAGTTATTTACAGGTATATTGTCTTTAAGGGTTAAATATGGAGGTTTGTGTCTTTAAGGGTTAATATTTGGGTCTTTAAGGGTTAACATTTGGGTCTTTAAGGGTTAATATTTAGGGGCTTTAAGGGTTAATATTTGGGTCTTTAAGGGTTAACATTTGGGTCTTTAAGGGTTAATTTTTGGGTCTTTAAGGGTTAATTTTTGGGTCTTTAAGGGTTAATTTTTGGGTCTTTAAGGGTTAATATTTGGGTCTTTAAGGGTTAATTTTTGGGTCTTTAAGGGTTAATTTTTGGGTCTTTAAGGGTTAACATTTGGGT
>CM035794.1:4830097-4932901 GCA_020466265.1 Siphamia tubifer | reverse complement strand
TCACACCTGGAGCTACCAGACTCCTCCGCCAGAATGCTGTTTGCTGACTTCTCCTCAGTGTTCAACACCCTGCAGCCCCATACTCTGTCCTCCCACTTTCACCTGGACAACCAGCTCATCCTGTGGATTCTGGACTTTCTGACCAACAGAACTCAGAAAGTCCTGGTGAATAACTTGTTCTCTCATCTTCGTTCCACCCCCACTGGCTCCCCCCAGGGCTGCGTGCTTTCCCCACTGCTCTTCATCCTCTACACTGATGACTGCACATCCACACAGTCCAACTGCCATCTGGTTAAATTCGCTGATGACACGGTTCTCCTGTCCCTACTGACGGGCTCCTCACAACATCATGGACCAGTTCTGCAAGAGTTTGTCGAGTGGTGTGACACCTCTAAACTGGTACTGAACATCTCCAAAACCAAAGAGATGGTGGTGACCTTCTCCAGCAGACAGAGAGAGCTGGCTGCTTCTGTTACTACCATCATCCATGGGGAAGCCAGTGGAAGTGGTAACAGAGTACAAATATCTGGGCACCATCTTCGACAACCTCCTGAGGTTATCTCCCAACACCAAGGAGATTCTCAGGAAGTGCCACCAGAGGATGTTACTCGTCAGAAAGCTGAACACCTTTGAAGTCAGCACCCCGATCATGATGACATTCTACTATACCTTCCTGGAAAGCATCATGACCTTCTCCATCACCTGCTGGTTCCACTCCCTCAGTCTCCAGAACAGAAACCGTCTGCAGCACACTGCAACAGTGTGTTCTAAAATCATTGGCCTACCTGTTAGAAAACTCACATCTGTGTACAGCCAACAGGCCCCTTTACAGAAACACAATAAATTACAGAGATATATGAACAGTCCCAAGCATCCCCTGTCGTTAGACCCTCCTTCTTGGTAAGAAAAAACTTCAAAACCCAGTGGGAAAAAGAAGAAATCCTGAGGAGAACCACATTGAAGGAGAGATCCACTCCCATGGATGGACAGGTTATAAATGAACATCCATTTATAAATGAAGGTGAGGGGGCTGGTCCAGACACCAGACAGGCAAGGGAGGGGGTCCGGGATCACAGGTCAGCACAGGAAGGTCAGTGTAGATTCTGTCGGCCATGGCTCCCACGCAGACACTGTCAAGAGAGCCACCACTCCCCCCAGGGGGGAGGGGCACCAGGTGACTATCCATGAACAGAATTGGTATGAAAGATATGTTGTAAAACTGACAAAAACAGGTGTGAGAGAGAAAGAGAGTGAGAGAGAGAGAAAGAAAGAAGTCAGTGTCTGTGCTTCCCCCAGCATTCTAGCTCTGAGTGCAGCTTAGACTGAACTGTGACTTTTTAACTAACCTGACCATAGTCTTTCTCAAACAGGAATGTTTTCAACCTAATTTTAAATGTAGAGACTGTGTCGGCCTCTTTAATATTACAGGGAAGCTGATTCCATAAGACATGAGCCTGATAACTAAAGGCTTTTGCGCCTACTGTACTTTTAGAAACCCTGGGAACTTCAATAAACCTGCATTCTGAATTAATGAATGAATGAATGCCCTTTATTTTCATTATACAGCATACAACGAGATTGGAGAGCTCCTCCTTAAATCAGTGCAAACAGTAAAATAATAAGTTAAAAAAAGTGCAAATTTGCCAATATTTGCAGAGTAGAAAAAACAAAAAGGTAAATATATTAAAAAAACACAAGAATAGAAGTGGACATAGAATGTATAAATAGACAGAAATGTATTGCACAGATGAAAATGTATTGCACAGGGTGTTATTGCAGACATTCACAGAATGAATGAGTAATGGGCGTAGTGAGGGATAAATATTGCACGTTTGTGTTGTAGGTGGGCGGGTTTCACATTTGAGAGTTCAGGGTGGTGATGGCTCTCAGGAAGAAACTGTTTCTCAGTCTGTTTGTCTTTGTCTTTGCACATCTGTAGCGTCTACCAGACAACAGCAGCTCAAACAGCTGGGAACCGGGGTGTGAGTTGTCCGTGGTGATGGTCCGGGCTCTGCTGAGACACCGGGAGCTGTAAATGTCTGTCAGGGAGGGGAGGGGGCAGCCCATGATCCTCTGTGCTGCCTTCACTGTCCTCTGGAGCCTCGCTCTGTCTGCTTCAGTGCAGCTCCCGTACCAGGTGGAGATACAGTAGGTGAGCAGGCTCTCGATGGACGAGCGGTAGAAGGTCAGCAGCAGCTTTTGATCCAGATTGTTCTTCCTGAGGACTCTCAGGAAGTGTAGACACTGCTGAGCCTTCTTTATGGCAGCAGAGGTGTTGACTGTCCAAGAGAGGTCATCGCAGATGTGGACTCCCAGGAACCTGGATGTGTGGACCCTCTCCACACATTCACTGTTGATGTAGAGGGGGGGGGCGGGTCAGTTCTGTTCCCCCTGAAGTCTACGATGATCTCTTTTGTTTTCCTGGTGTTCAGAGTCAGGTTGTTCTCTGAACACCAGGATGTGAGTCTCCGGACCTCCTCTCTGTAGGCTGTCTCATCTCCTTTCGTGTTCAGCCCGACCACTGTTGTGTCGTCATCAAATTTGACAATGAAGTTGCTTTGGTGGACGGGACTATAGTCATAGGTGTAGAAACAGTACAGGAGGGGGCTCAGCACACAGCCCTGTGGTGAGCCGGTGCTCAGTGTGCAGGTAGAGGAAAAGTGGGGGCTGAGTCTCACACTCTGGGGTCTGTTGGTTAAGAAGGTCTTAATCCAGGTACATGTGAGAGGGGGGAGGCCAGGGCGTGTAGTTTGGTGATGAGAATGTCCAGGATGAGTGTGTTGAAGGCCGAGCTATAATCCACAAAGAGCATCCTGGTGTAGCACTGCTGCTGTTCCAGGTGTCTCAGCACAGTGTGCAGAGCTATGGCGATGGCGTCTTCTGTGGATCTGTTCGCCCGGTATGCAAATTGGTGTGAGTCCAGTGTGGGGGGTAGACAGGCTTTGATGTGCTCGAGAACCAGCCTCTCGAAGTACTTCATGATAATGGGTGTGAGGGCAACAGGACAGAAGTCATTTAGGGCTGGTTGTGGGTGACTTTTTGGAGATTGGGATTATGGTGGAGGATTTCAGGCAGGTGGGGATGACTGCCTGGGCCAGGGAGAGGTTGAAGAGTTTGCAGAACACTGTGGCCAGCTGGTGGGCGCATGCCCTGAGCACCTTGCCTGGTACGGCGTCTGGTCCAGCAGCCTTCCTGGGGTTCACAGCCAGGAGCACGCACCTCACATCATGCTCCTTGACAGTGAGAGGGGGGGCTGTTGGAGCCTGAGGGGGCATGGCCAGAGCAGAAGAGCGTTGCTGAGGTGATTCAAAGCGAGCAAAGAAGCTGTTGAGCTCCTCTGCCAGTGACTCACTCAGGTCTCCTGGTGTCGCATCACAGCCTCTGAAGTTTGTGATGTATTTTAGACCCTGCCACACCTCCCGGGGTCTGTTGCTGGCAAGGTGGGACTCTATTCTCCTCTTGTAGTTTGCTTTGGCATTTTTAATACCCTTCTTCAGGTCTGCCCGAGCCATGCTGTATAGGGCTCTGTCACCTGACCTGAAGGCAATGTCACGGGCCATGAGGAGTGAGCGGACCTGTTTGGTCATCCAGGGTTTCTGGTTAGGGAAAACCCGGATGCTTTTGTCCACAGACACAGTTCTCATACAGAACTTGATGTAGTCCACTACTGTCTCTGTGTAGGTGTCCAGGTCGTGGTGTTCAAATAGGTCCCAGTCCCAGCGTCCTGAAGTTCGCTGAGTGCAGTTTCAGGCCAGGTTGTAACTGTCTTTATGGTGGGCCTGGATCTGCGTTTGAGGGGGGTGTATGTGGGGATGGGCATCAGGGAGAGATGGTCCGACTCACCGAGGTGGGGGAAGAGTGCGGTTCTGAATCCATGCTTGATGTTGGAATACACATGGTCCAGAATGTTTCCTCCTCTTGTTGCACACTTGACGTGCTGGTGGAACTTAGGGAGTACAGTCTTTAAGTTGGCCTTATTAAAGTCCCCTGCTATGATGTGAACGCGGTCCAGGTGGGCCCGCTGCTGTTCATTAATGTCGCTCAGCAGGAAGGAGAGCGCCGTGCTAGCATTAGTGTTTGGTGGAATGTAAACAGCAGTGACGATAACAACGGTTAGCTCTCTCGAGATGTAAAAAGGCCGACATTTAACAGACATGTACTCAATGTCCGGTGAGCAGTTCCTCTCAATCACAATGCTATTATTGCACCAGTCCTCATGCACATATTTACAGAGTCCCCCACCTCTGCTTTTACCCGAGACCTCGGTCCAATCCCAGTGGTGCAGAGAGCGGCCTGCTAGCCGCATGCTAGCCTCAGGGATCTTCGGGTGAAGCCAGGTCTCCGTAATGATGAGGATGCAGCAGTCGTCCATTTTATTGGCGATGGATCTGGCGTTGGTGAGGAACAGGCTCGGAAGAGGTGGCTTGTGTGGGTTGTTCTTTAGCCTTTGCAGGAGTCCAGACCTGCGACCCCGCTTCTGCTTCCTCTCTTTCCTCTGCTTCCCAGACCCGACTACAATCCATGGCGACTACGGCGGTCGACCTAGTTCGTCTGGGATGTTGTGCTCGTCGTGAAATTCTCTGGATACTGTTAGTTTGTATTGGTAGCCAATGTCCAAAAGTTCCTGGCGGGTGAAGCGGCGTAGAACCTCCGCGTACACACACCGAGCACACAGACAAACAATAATAAAATACAAAAAAAAAGAACTGAATAGGAGAGCCGTAAGCCACTGCGTCCGAGCGCGCCGCCATCTTGCAGATGCTTGCTGTAAATGAAGGGTTCTATTGGGCTGGTACGGAACTAGAACATCTTTAAGATAAGAGGGGCCCATACCTTTAATGGTTTTATATGTAAGGAGGACGATTTTAAATTTAATTCTAAACTCAACTGGTAGCCAGTGAAGGGTTTGGAGCACAGGGGTGATAGGGTTAGGGGTCAGGGGTCAGGGTTTGGAGCACAGGGGTGATGTGTTCTCTTCTATTTGATCCTGTTAATAATCTTGCTGCTGCATTTTGAACCAGTTGAAGCTTTTTAGGGAATATTTAGGACACGCTACAAGTAAGGAGTTACAATAATCTAATCGTGATGTAACAAATGCATGAATTAATTTTTCTTCAGTCGTTTTAGACAGAATATTCCTAATTTTGGCTAATGTTGCACAGGTGAAAGAAGGCTGTTCTGCATGTTTGGTTAGTGTGTGCTTTGATTGAATGATCTGGATCAAATAAAACTCCTAAAGTTTTAACTGTGTCACTGGGTGTTACACTTAAGTTGTCGAGAGTAACTATCTGGTCAGTTCGGGAGTCTCTCGCAATTTTAGGACCATTTCTAATGACTTCAGTTTTTTCAGGGTTCAATAGAAGATAATTGGCACTCATCCAAGTCTTTATGTCTTGGACACATGTACTTAGTTTATCTATTTGCCTGGTCTGATCAGGTTTAATCGATAAATATAGCTGTGTGTCCTCATAACAATGAAAATTAATGCCATGATTTCTAATGATGTTACCTAAAGGGAGCATATGTAATGTAAACAAAATAGGCCCAAGGACTGACCCTTGGGGGATGCCATAACTAACTCTGGAGAACTGCTATGATTGTTGATTAACGTTAACAAATTGGCAGCGATTAGATAAATATGATTTAAACCAGCAGAGGGCTGCTCCTCTAATACCTATATCATGTTCTAATCTGTGCACTAAGATACTGTGGTCAATGGTGTCAAAGGCTGCACTAAGGTCTAATAACACCAGGACCGATATTAATCCGACATCAGCAGTTAATAATAAGTCATTAGTAACTTTAACTAATGCTGTTTCAGTGCTATGATGGGCACGAAAGCCAGACTGAAACTGTTCAAATAAGCTGTTATCCTGCAAGTATTGGCACAGCTGTTTAACTATTACTCGTTCTAAGACTTTTGAGAGGAAGGGCAGATTGGATGTAGGCCTATAATTGGCTAAAATGTCAGGATCTGTGGTAGGTTTTTTCAGAATTGGTTTAATAGCATATTTAAATGACTGCGGCACATATCCAGTAATTAATGAAGTGTTAATTATATTTAGGACAGTGCTAATAATTGGCAGAATCTCTTTAAAGACTTTAGTTGGGATTGGATCTCAGAGGCAGGTGGCTGATTTGGAAGACATGATAATAGATATGACATCAGTTTGGTCTATTGTGATGAAATGATTTAGTGTTACAGAGGGATTTATAAAAAGGCCTAGGTATAATATCATCTGCATATGCCGATAAGGTAATTGTATTTTTTGAATGTATAAGTGTTAATCCTGTGAGGCTCTTTCGAAGTTGATTTAAGAGAATCTAGCCAGAGCATAAAGCTTCCCAGTCAAACGACAACCTTGTCTGATGCCTGTCTTCTGTCTTCTAGTTTCTTCTGGAGAGATTCGTCATGGGGGTGGACACCTGTCACTCAAATCATGCCCGACCAATGAATCAGAATCAGAATCACTTTATTTGTCATTTGCATATCCAAGACACGCAAACAGAAATTTCAGTTGACCAAACCCCTCCCAGGCTGATCAGGCCTGGGAGGGGTCGGAGGAGCGTCTGCCCCATTGTGGGATGATTCAATCACAATAACCGAAAAAAGTGTTTGAATTCCAAAACAAACTGGAAAATCTCCAGGTATTTTAAATCAAACCAAAAAAAAGAGTTTTTAATTGAAATTATATCTTTCGTGATTGCATAATGAAGGAATACATGTCCTTCCAATAATGTGGCTCAAATCCAAATATTATAATATAACAGTCATATTACTTCAATCAGAAAATTTATTTACAATAAAAAAAAAAAAACTCTATCAAAGAAAAAACTGGTTTATATGCAATTTTTGCGGTCTTTTTTTCTTTTCTATTTTTTTGCATTTGAACAAGTTTTTTCTGATTGAAAACATGCGGTTGGAGCAACTTTTGTTTTCGAATGAAAATAAAGAAACAAATTTATCTTCATAGAGCTGTACATTATGTTATCATGACCGATCTGTTCTACCATGGACAGGAGAACCTATTCCACAGTGAATTGTGGATGTGCCACAACTCTGAAACTCCCAGCATGCAGTGAAAGAGGAGAGGAGAATATTTTAGAGCTGAATTCTCTTCTCACACATTCACGTCCTCTCTGGGTCCACCTCCATCACTAATTAGTGGATGGATGATGTGTCCTACAGGTGCAGAGTTGTGAATTTAAACCCAGTTCTGCCTCTTTCCTCTGACTCCCACCCTGGCTCTTACCAAAGCAAACTCATGGGACACTCGTCCATTGGGCGGCAGTTTAGCTCCAAACCCCAGCGCAGGGAACATTTTATCACTGTCATAGTCTTGGATGATCTCTCCCACTGCCTTCAGGGCCATGGCGTAGGTGTTGAGCTGGTCAGGACTTATGTAGTGGAGAGAGGTCGGCTGGGCTGGGTGACCTGTGGGCGACACACACAAACGCACCATAATTAACTTGTCTATTGAGTGTGGTTGTTTCCCTAATGACCTTAAGATGGCAAAAGTGATTCCACTCTACAAGAAAGTGAGTAAACTGGAGCAGGGTAATTACAGACCTGTTTCCATTTTGTGTACTCTATCAAAGATAATTGAACAAATTGTTTTTGTGCAAGTCAATGAATATTTATCATCTCACAACCTTATATATGAACTACAATCAGGATTCTGTAAATCACACTCCACAGACACATGTTTATTGTACCTAACAGATTATATTAGAAAGGAAGTTGACATGGGTAATTTCTGTGGTATGGTCATGCTAGATTTGCAAAAAGCGTTTGATACCGTGGATCACAGCATCTTATTTTCTAAATTAAGGCTATTGGTTTTGGTAATATAGCAATTAAGTGGTTTGACTCATATTTGAAGAACAGAACACAAGTGGTGGATGTTGGGGGAACATTATCCCAACCACAAAATGTTCAGTGTGGGGTCCCTCAGGGGAGTGTTCTAGGCCCTCTTTTATTTCTTTTATATGTAAATGATCTAAAATCAGTCTGTTCATGTTGGTTGTTTTTATTTGCTGATGATTCTGCATTAGTGTTTTCACACAAGGATAAAACGATTGTAGAGTCAACTTTAAGTCTTGAACTTTCTAATAAATAAATTTGTCATAGCATTGGAATTTTATTTATAATGTATTTGAATTGTATTTATAATGTATGATTATAGACTATTTACAATGTATGATCTCTGTAATTGTTTTAATGATATGTAGCTGTATCACACTGCCACTCTTGACACTTTAACAACTGCTGCCATCCAACATCAAAAGACCACAATGGAAATAAGCCTTCGAGCTTTATTGTGATATCCTGATTCTCTGTTTTTAATTTCATAGTGGGTATGTGGGGCAGTTTACCCAAACTAAATCATGTATTTGCTTTTTATGCAAGAACTGAGATTGTCAAATAAAATCAATCAACCTCCACTGTCAATCAGCTTTTGTCATGTGGCAGCCATCTTTAAAGGAAAACAAGGTTTAGGTGTGTAAACACAGAAGTTTGTAAACACAAGAGAAGGTGTGTGGGCATTGTTTGCCATTTACCTACAGATGTGGGCAGAAAACTGGAGTAGAACTGCGACAGGAACTTCATCTAAGGATAAATTTACCAAGTTTTTCTCATGGTAATTTCAGCTGTTTGACTTTCTTTGATTTGTGGTTGAATATTTTTCTTCTTTATGTTTTTCATATTTTTTAAATTTGTTTATTTGGGTTAAGAATGTACTGTATTTCAGGTTATGTGTCTTTAGTTTAGGGGATGTGATTTTGTGCAGGTTGGTGTTGCACACAGACACCTTTTAATGTGGCACACTTCCCCTGAGAGCATTTCAGCTTGGCACTTGCTGGCAGGCCGCAATGTCTAATGTTTGCTTTTCAGAGATTTTAACTAATTTCCCTCTCAGTGGTATGCAGCCAGCAAGGTATGTGTGTTTTTAAGATGTATGATTCTTTTGACATTTTTGTATTTTGTTTTGGGTGATGGAATTGTCTAGTTATTGTTTTTGTTGTTACTGCTTTTAATAGTTTGATGGTGGATGAAGTTAATGAAGAAAACAAATCCATCAGTAACAGAAGATTTTGCGTGTTTCCTGGAGGAGAGTGATAGTCGAACTTGAAGCTGAAGTTAATATCTGACTGGACTGAAGTTACCCTTGTTGTGGAAGATGATTTCTCCCTTGTCCCTGAATTTAATAAAATCCACACTGTTCATACACGCACTTGGGTCTCCTGTTCCATATTCTGACATGTTTAGTGATTAACCTAATGCATTTAGAGCTGTGTAGCTTTATGTTGGGTTTCATTATCTCATGCTGACCTCCTATTAAGTTTATGGGGAAAAAAATAATAATTACCTGCATTTCCTTTATTTTTTTTTTTTTTACTGTTTAGTGCTTCACCTAATGCATGTAATGCCCTGCCTGCTTTATGTTATGGGTTTCATTATCTCATGTTCATCTATTTTATTAAGTATATGAAAAAATAATCTTTTTCCTGACATTTGCCTGCATTTTAACTCGAGTACCATTCATGGTGTCTCAATGTGGTAAAGGCAATACAAAGCTGCCTGAAAGCAAAACATTACCTGAGATACAGAAAATCAAACACTACAGATAAAAGGTGAACTTGATTTACAGCAGAAACAAAATGACACTTAAGTGTGCTGGGAGATCACAATGTACCTCGTAAAAGTGCCAGATCAAGCAAATTAACAGAAAAGGGCAAATATCTACACATGGACAAGTTGAATATATTACTGCTCCATTTTAATGATGTTTATGAATGTTGGAAAGTAATAGCCAACGTTAAAAAAAGATCTATGGAGCAAAACCATCCAAGCGACATTATTCAAGAACATGTAGTTTGCATTGAAAAGGAACTAGCCAAACTTAATGAGATCCACGATGCTTACAGTTGACACTCCAGGCATGTGTTCCAAATTGGATTAAAGTATCTCAAATACTAGTGCCATAATAAAGAATGCCAAATTTGTCCATCGGAGGCGCAACAGGCAGTAATGCCAAGCAAGTGGATTCACCTGTGCTCACACCTACCTTTTCTGGCTTGCCAGTGACTACTGGGAAGAGACCAGTTAGCGTCCAGGAAAGACTGGAGGGCAGCCAGAGAAGACTGGCTGACAGTGGGAAAGACTGCACCAGGGGTGGCAGGGCTGGTTACCCACACCGCATGTCCAAGTAGTAATCCTTACTTGAGCACTCTAAGCAAACTACAAGCGGAATAAACAGAAAACAACCCAATGGCCCTCCAAGAGGTGGAATGGAAGATTGGCCAATTCGGACATGCAACACGGTGATGAATCAATCGGAAAGCGATTCCAACATTGAGGTGGGAACGGAAGAGGTCTTCCCAGCAGACTTTACAGCAGCAGCAGAGCACCCCACAGCAGGAGCACCATCCCATAAGATCAGAATCCACTGGCCGACCTTTGGAAAAGTACACATGAAAACCTAAAGTCAAGTGGCCAAAGGCCAGCGACAGAGGAGCATGGAGAACTTTTGACAGGAGACTATGCAGCACCCTGCAACTCTCACTAAGAGGCAGAACAACCTTCAAACTGAACATCTTTGGAGACCTCATTCATGAGGAAGGCAGAAGCCGCTTTGGAGATACGCCCCTGAAGAAGGTTATTCCCAACTTTGGGTTGTTCCCACCTCTGAGTTGTGCATCTACAACCCAGAGGTGGATCCAGTTTTTCAGACAAGGGAGAGAGGTGCAGCGCTGCACCCAGACCGAGCCATCCCTCCTGATGCTAGGAGGTGAGGGGCAGCTTGCAGCTGACCTTGTGCACCAGCTGAAATTCCCTACATTGATCACCACAACAGCACTGCGCCCAGACATAGTGCTCTGGTCAGTTTCTGCCAGAACAGTCATTATGGTAGAACTCACAGTACCATGGGAAAAAGAGGTAGAGGCTGCACATGAGCGGAAGAAGAAGTGGTAAGCAGAACTGTTAGCTGCGTGTACACAAGCTGGGCGGAGGTCATTCATTTTTCTCGTCGAAATCGGGAAAAATATATTTGTCAGGGTCAAATCCTCCAGCCAGGTTATTTTGATCACTAGCCTGACTCTACAGCTGCAGATGGGTCCCCGGGCATCACAGATGGCTGCCCACTGCTCCTTACAGGTGCTCCAATGGCACGAAGGATGGCTTAAATGCAGAGGATATATTTCATTGGACAATGTATAATTACAAATAAAGTACTTTATTTTATCTTTACCTAATATTTTCATGATATGATATGAAGCTTTATTAGATGTATACTTTGTGTAATTTTATATAATCGATGTATAAATTCTGAATTTATTCTAATGCGTGGACTTAAAACCCATTCTATCAAACTTACAGTGTTACAAATCTTAACTCAATACTGATTTCATGACAATTAGAGTTAACTGTCATGTTATTTAAATTAGAAAATTGTCAGAAAGCTGTGGTGGCGTAATAAGGCTATAAGATAAGAAACTACTTATTCTACTTGCAAATTAATTTGTATTTACAACTAACATATCTTAAGTAATTTTCACTATTTATTCTCTGCATTTTCCAATGAAAAGTAGGTATTTTTGTGTTTCATTCACCGATCATGTAATGTGTGTCAGTCAATGGATATTTTGTAAAAAAAAAAAAAAAAAAAAAAACAGAACACTGGAGAAAAAGCACAAATATGTCTCTTTTGAATGTAAAACAAGTATCTACAACCACTGTCATTTGTCAGACTCGATAGGTTTTTACAGGTGAATCAATATTGCAAAAGATCACAGATTGCTGTAGAGCTTCTGAACGACCATATGTTATTCATTTTTAGTCTATATTAATTGTATTTCACTTTTCATGAGCAAACAGACTCAATAAAAAAGTGAATATATATGCACTTACCACGTTTGTTGCAAGCTGGGTGACACATTAGCTGAAGCAGTAGCAGAATGCCTGATTAACTAATGAACTAACACTTACAATGTTCTTGACTAATGCTATCTTTTTTTGTGTTAATTATTTTTGGGGCTTAAATATTGCACTGCTAGTTTTTACTTTTCAAATTCTCTCTTTCATGGAATTTTTACCTGCCACCTGTTGAGGGCAGCCTGTTACTCTGCTGTTGTAACAAATGAATTTCCCGTAATGGATCAATGTATTTTATTCAATTCTATCCATTTGCGTTAATGTGGTATTTTAAGATCAAACTGTTTTGGTAAGAAGACAACTCCATCCTGTAGAGTGTGTATATTATTTTTTTGCTAGTCGACTGTTTTTTTTTTTGACATAAATGTCATGCTGTTTCACATCTACTTTTATTTATTTATTTGATAGGGACTCCGTCTAAATAGGGTCCTAACAACCCCGGACTGGGGTCTTACCCTGCTAGCTCTAACCTGTGGGGGTCTTACTTAGCTGGATGTAGTGTGGAGACACTCGTCCGTCTTCTAACTACTGTTAATCCCAACCATTACCCCACTAACTCTGTTATTAAAACCACCCGCTAGGGGTAGTAGTAATAACAGCCCGATTGGTTGTAGTAGCTATCTCTATGGTTCGTGCACTTGGTACGTGACGGAATACATTTTTAAGGCTAGGATAAATGTCTAAGCCCTAGGGGTACAATTGGTTGTTAAGTGTCTTTAGAACCCTAGATGGTACGCACACATAAACCTAACCTTTTACATTCATTAACATGCTATAGCCCAAGGTGAATAACTCAAAAAGAGAAAAGAATTTACTTTTTGTGAATTTATTGAAAGCAGTTTTAGCAAAGCATAGCATGAATATAAATCATTGTTAAATCATTAATAAATTCAATAAACAAAATCCAAAATTCATAACAAATTCTCATCCTGTGTCTTTCCCTATTCCGTCCTTAATGTATTAACTGGATAACACGTTACCACTCTGAGGTTGACCCAGGGCTCAGTCCTTTGGATTCTGTTATCAAAGTCCCAATTCTGGCTTTGCTTGAAGTCTTCGGAGAGAGGAATAATTTGTAACCCAATAGGAAAAATTATTAAAAAGATTAAAAATAAAAAAGATCTGTTTCCAATTTTGAATTGATGAGAAATAATTAAATAACTTCCTTCGTCACGTGAGCTTGGCATCTCTTCTTCCCTGGAGGATCTTGGGGTCGAAGTCTTTCTTTCCCTTAGGGTCTTTGAGAGTGCCCTTGAGGGACTTGGTCTTGGTTCTGGTTGCTGACAATTACTATTTCTTCCAGATTAGACCATAGCGATCCCGCCATGAGATTAATCTGTCCCACTTTTATTGCCACATCTTGCCGGGGAAAGTTTTACATTGTAATCTTTTGACTGGCAGCACCACCCTTTTGTATTGATGTTCACTGGCAAAATAGAGGGCTTGTCCCAGGACATCAACCAATCTGGTCTTGTATGCTTTCATCTGGCCTGTGGTAAATGGCTCCAATGGGACATGGATGGTCTGTAAGTCGTTTCTCCCCCACTGGTCAGTCTCATAGGCAGGGTTGCGAGTGCTTCTTCTCCAGCAGCCCTGGCTTCTTCTCTTTCTTCTTTGTACCTTTCTCCCGCTGCAGTTCGTATGCATCTTCCAAACCTTTTGTCTCTCAGCTCATAATCTTCTCCTACAATGATGATCAGACCGTGGGCTTCCAGCTCCCATGGTTCTCCTATGTAATTGTACAGGAGTAACCCCGATTGGCCCCTGACTTTGGGTATATTTCTGTTCATAGGCTTCAGGCGGGGCAGTGGTCTTGGTCCTGCCGGCTCTCACTCCCCGGTGTCCTTTTTCTACTCCGACCTGGTGCTCCGAAGTACAGATCAAGTTCCTGAAACATCGCCACGCCTTCACTGTAGTTGGTGACCAGATGTTTGACAGTGGCAGGTGTCTTCGTACCTAGCATGGGGAATCCCAGGTTTTCAAATGTACCATCCCATTGCCCTGCGCAGGATTCATCCGAGTCTTCGCCCAGGTTGCTCTCGTCCGGGAGAATTGTCATGCTGGTGACGCTCTTGGCATCATTGGATATTTCCACTGCATATTCTTGGTATCCGGCCAGCTTGTCCAACAGGGACTAGTGGTCTTTGTATCGGCGGGCTGCTGTCACTCCACTTTGTACCAGCACATTCGACAGTCCTGCGGTTCGGGCTAGCATCTTTATTATACTGTCTGTTTTCCGTTGAGGACTTATCAGGGATGTTACTCTCTGAAGCGGGCCAGTTTCTGGATGCAGTGTCTTGATGGTCCACTCGAGCCATTTTTTAATGCCGGACTTGGTATTATCTGCTTCGGGTGACATTACCACTCTCATGACAATATTGTGTACAGTCTTAGGGACAGTGTATTCCCCATGCTCAGTAATGTCTTTATGGATCTGCTTCCCACAGTCATCCCGGAGAAGATAGTTTGTCCTCTCGTGTACATGCTCCTGAATGACTGGATCCCAGCGATGCTATCCTTGGCCCCAGGGGTGATGTGGAAGTGGACTCCGGTGACTGTGATGTTGGTTCCCTCGTCCTCCTGCGGAGTTGGGTTGGCGTCATTTCTCTCCGGAGTCGGCCCCTTTCCGTCAGGCCCTGTTTTGGGTCCCGTTTGCACCGTCGTCCCATCACCCGATGTCAGTTCTGGTTTTGTTGATGGATCCGCTGGGCGCCACGTGTTGAACCCCGGATAATTCCAGCACTCCGTCTAAATAGGGTCCTAACCCCCTATGGTGGACCGGGGTCTTACCCTGCTAGCCCTAACCTATGGGGGTCTTACTTAGCTGGATGTAGTGTGGAGACACTCGTCCGTCTTTTAACTACTGTTAGTCCCAACCTTTACCTCGCTAACTCTGTTATTAAAACCACCCAGAGAAACCCGCTAGGTGTAGTAGTAATACCAGCCTGATTGGTTGTAGTAGCTGTCTCTATGGTTCGTGCATTTGGTACGTGACGGAATAAATTTATAAGGCTAGGATAAAAGTCTAAGCCCGAGGGGTACAATTGGTTGTTAAGTGGAACTTTGGCTAAGATGTCTTTAGAACCCTAGATGGTACGCACACATAAACCTAACCTTTTACATTCATTAACATGCTATAGCCCAAGGTGAATAACTCAAAAAGAGAAAAGAATTTACTTTTTGTGAATTTATTGAAAGCAGTTTTAGCAAAGCATAGCATGAATACCACCATGTAGCAAATAATAGAAAGACTGTGTCTATCCCATGTGTAGTTAATAATAAATCTAATATTAAAAAAAACCTATGGGAGTGAGATCAAATAATTTAATAAAAATAGTTTTAAGTAATAATCAGACTAAAAAAACACCGAACAATTTTATCCAATGTGGACTGCTCAATATTAATATTACAATAATATCATTTCTTCCAAATCTTCATTAATAAACGATCTAATCAGTGATCATAAAATTGATATTTTAGCTCAGCAGGATGAATATGTCACATTAAATTAATCCACGCCACCAACTCATGTGAACTATCACACAGCCAGAACCAGTGGCCGTGGTGGAGGAGTGGCAGTAATACCCCACTCCAGTTTAAGTCTTAGCCCTAAAATTAATCATAAAATTAATCACACTTACCACTCCTTTTTGTCATAGTCTACCTCCCTCCTGGCCCTTATTCACAGTTTTTATTAGAAGTCTCTGACTTTCTATCCAGTGTAGTGTTGAACTGGGATCGGATTATAATAGTTGATTTTAACATACATGTTGACAACAACACTGACTCTCTTAGTAACGCATTTAGTGACCTACTAGACGGATTAGGCTTTATCCAAAATGGATAAATCCATTTTGTATCCAAAAGGATACGATGTGACCGTGCTGTCTCAAAGTACAAAGAGCCACTATTTGCATCTATGTCATGTGGTTATGTAAAGGACACATTTAGTCCCAGTATAAGTGATGAGTCAGTCGATAGTACCATGCTCACACTACAAACTACATTAGATATAGTTGCCCCCCTTAAGTTAAAAACTACTAAGATTGAATTACCGTAAATTCCGAACTATAAGCCGCTACTTTTTTCCCAAACTTTCAACCTTGCGGCTTATTCAGTGATGCGGCCAATTTATGTAATTTTCCTAACGGCCGCCAGAGGCGCTCGAGTAGAAAAGGTAAGATTTAGACCGGTGGAATATATGCGTCGAGGAAGACTGAATGAAAAAGGAGGGGCGGAACAAACGCGGGGTGACGGGTTTAAGTAGGAGCGGTAAAGGTGAGGGACAGGTGAAGAGGGGGTAAAAAGTTGCTTAAAGAAAAACCCGCGGCGGTGTGTGAGAGAAGACAGAGGCTCGACCAGACTCTGTGGATTATTTTTGCACGTTGGCACGGAGGAGTTTGACCTGAACTCTCTGCCAAAGATTAAAGTTATCACTGACTCTGCCATAGATGAGGCGAGGCGGTGACCAGCCACCTGTTTGTGGACGCGGCGGACAATAGTGGATATATATTTTTCCCTCCCTTACCTTTGGAAATATACACTTTTTTTTTCCGTGGATTACTTTTAACGGGACCCGGACTCTGCAGCTCTGCATCAAACCTTAAGTATCATTTTCCATTCATTTTGCCGGCTGTGATTTTTGGACTGTGGACTTTAATGAAGGACATTTAGTTTCATTCGCGGGACTTGAAGTCGGGTTTTGGTTAATTTTGTGTTTGTGTTACATGTTTTAATGTGGGCACATGCGGCTTATATACAGGTGCGGCTTGTGTATGTACAAAATCGGTTTTCCTCTTAGAATGAGGTGGGTGCGGCTAATAATCAGATGCGCTCTATAGTCCGGAAATTACGGTAACCTCCCCATGGTGCAACGCTGACATTAAAGCTTCATTAAACAAGCAACACATAAATTAGAGAAGCAATGGCGGTGATCCAATTCAGAAGATTCTCTCAATGCCTGGAAAAATAGCTTAATAAAGTATAATCCAGCTTTGCGTACAGCCAAAATTCAGATATTACTCATCCATAATAGAAGAAAACAAGAATAACCCTAGATTCCTGTTCAGTACTGTAGCCAGACTGACAAACAGCCACACCTCCGTGGAACCAGTTATTCTATCCGCGCTCCGTTCTGATGATTTCCTGCAGTTCTTTAAAAATAAAATATCAACTATTAGAGACAAAATAGACACATTTCTCCCAAACATTAGATCAGAAAAAGCAGTGGTTTCAAACCTAGGCTCTTTTATAAATCCCTCTGTAACACTAAATAATTTCACCATTGTATACCAAACTGATCTCATATCTATTATCATGTCTTCCAAATCAGCCACCTGCCTCTTAGATCCAATCCCAACAAGCCCCTAATTATTAACACTGTCCTAAATATAATTAACACTTCATTAATTACTGGATATGTGCCGCAGTCATTTAAATATGCTGTTATTAAACCAATTCTGAAAAAGCCTACCTTAGATCCTGACATTCTAGCCAATTATAGGCCTATATCCAATTTGTCCTTCCTGTCAAAGGTTTTAGAACGAGTAATAGTTAAACAGCTGTGCCAATTCCTGCAGGATAATAGTTTATTTGAACAGTTTCAGTCTTGCTTTCATGCCCATCATAGCACTGAAACAGCGTTAGTTAAAGTTACTAATGACTTATTATTAGCCGCTGACATGGGATTAATATGGGTCCTGGTGTTATTAGACCTTAGTGCAGCCTTTGACACCATTGACCACAGTATCTTAGTGCACAGATTAGAATGTGATATAGGTATTAGAGGAGCAGCCCTCTGCTGCTTTAAATCATATTTATCTAATCGCTACCAATTTATTAACGTTAATCAACAATCATCGCAGTCCTCCAGAGTTAATTATGGCGTGCCCCAAGGGTCAGTCTGCGTGGGAGCCACGGATGACAGGATTTGCAGTGTCTTGCCTGTGCCGACCTGTGACCCTGGACCCCCGTCCTTGCCCCCCCCTCATTTATAAATGGACGTTCATCTATAGTCTGTCCGTCCATGGGAGTGGATCTCTCCTTCAATGTGGTTCTCCTCAAGATTTCATCTTTTTCCCACTGGGTTTTGAAATTTTTTCTTGCCGAGAAGGAGGGTCTAAGGACAGGGGAGCCTGGGACTTTTCATATATCTCTGTAGTTGATTGTGTTTTTGTAAAGCCCTGTGAGATGACTTTGTTGTGATTTGGGGCTTTATATATAAAATTGAATTGAATTGAATATAAATCATTGTTAAATCATTAATAAATTCAATAAACAAAATCCAAAATTTCTAACATAATCTCATCCTGTGTCTTTCCCTATTCCGTATTAACTGGGTAACACGTTACCGCTCTGAGGTTGACCCAGGGTTCAGTCCTTTGGATTCTGTTATCAAAGTCCAAATTGCGGCTTTGCTTGAAGTCTTCGGAGTGAGGAATAATTTGTAACCCAATAGGAGAAATAATTAAAAAGATTAAAAATAAAAAAGATCAATGTCCAATTTTGAATTGATAAGAAATAATTAAAAAGTAAAAAAAATTAAAACTGAATTTTGGAAGACCTCTATAACAGTCTGATAACAACTGTTATTTTAGTCTTTAAATGCTGGAACTGGGAAGAGAGTAAAAATGTGAAAAAGAATTTCAGTCTTTTCCCCGTTGAATCCAAAGAAAGAGAAAAATTGCAGTAATCTTGGCACAGCAGTGGATCAGCAACAAAGTGTCCCTTGGTTGATGGACATTCTTCTTAAAGATGTTAAAAGTCCTTAAAAAGTCTTCGGATCTTTGCTATTGGCAGATGTGGGTCTTTGTGTTATTTAGACCACCGCATGTCTAAGACTAAAGTCACTCAGATGGATAGCCTTCAGCATCTTTGGAGAAGTACGATTAGCAAGTTTTAGCCAAATCTATTATGCCTCTTTTTGGACTGCTAAAAAGCATAATTCTTGAAGTTGAAAATCCTCTCTGGATCGGACATGATGTGATCTGATCAGAGTCCAGTAGACTTCTCTCCCTTTGCTATAATAGCAACTTAGTTTTGTTCAAAACTCTTTTGGCACATAATGTGGTTACACCCTTGTCTTATGACGCACATTATTTACGTCCATATGTTTTCCTGTAAAATTCCCCTTTTAACCGGTTACTTGTCCTTATTAGGAGTTGTTTTTAACCTTATCAGCTATTTGTACTTCTCCTTTCCATGAATCATACTGACCATCTGGTGTTTTTACGTACATTGTGTTCCGACACACCCTGTTTTGCAATAGGATGTCTCAACTTGTTCCTTTTTCTAAGTACATGTGTCAACTTGTCCCTGACCACTGTTTGACACATATGACTTTTGTAATCACAATCAATCAACATTCTTTCTAACTTATCATTCACATTGATCATATAAAAACACATTTAAAATGAAATCACATTTAAAATAATCACTTTTCCGTCATATTTTTCACATTGGTTATATATATGTATATATTGTCACACAATTTATAATACTTTTCAGTGAATCACACCTTAATCACTCTGTTAATTTAACAACTTGGTTATATATGTATTTCCATTCATTTTGTCTTAATTCTTTGATTATACATTTTGTAAGTACTTGTTATTACTGTGGGTAACCCATTTCTATGTGTTGCAAATGCTAAGCCAAGGCCTTTGACCTCTACCCATCAAATACAAAGCCAATTTTCATCCGCAGTACCGAGGCAGGCAAATACAGGAAAACCCAACATTACAACATAACATTACATACAAGCAGTGCAAGGAAATCTGTGAAAAATCATGAGAAAACTACAAAACCAAAAAGTCAGTCTTGACATTTCCTCATATGCCAGCTGCAAGTCAAAACAATCTAGAATCGTTCTTTGAATGCAATTAGGTGAAAGGATTGGACTGGAAAAATCATCAACAACTCACTTCTTTTATACTTAAATTATTTTTAGTCCTGTTTTTTTTTTTTTTTTTTTTGTCCAGATTTTCATAGGATTATTTTACTCCATTTAGTGACATAGTTTGTGACTTTGGCATTATTCTTTCACAAAACACCTAATGGACTCTAATAGCACCAAAATATGAAATGTCTATTTTTCCCCCTCATTTTGCTGTGTCACTCTTCTTGCTCCCTTTTAATAAACAGCAGGCCTGCACTGTATGTCACACTGGAGTAAAAGCCAGACAAGATCAAGTATGTTTCAAACCTCAAGCACATTTTTTATATCTACTGGCTGAAAGATCTCATTTAATATAACAAGGCGTGGTCTGTCCTATTAAGACTGAGCACAAAAGTAGATGGATAAGACAGTCCTTAATCACAGCCATCGTCACGTTATTGCACTCATCTTATACAGCAGGTGTGATGAAGAGGGCTATTAGGAAACACTTCATTCTCCGTCTGCACCTATTTCAATAAACTCTCCCTAGGCAGGTGTGTTTTTATGCAGCGTGGATATGCATATTTATGCAGATATGTGCATTGACTGGGAGGCTCACCATTGGAGGCGGTGAAATCGATGGCCACGGTGAAGTTAATCTGGGTCCTTGGGGGACAAAAACAGAGATAGATTAATCAATAATCATTTGCTCTCTTTTCTGTAGTGCCCCCCCATTACCCATGTACACATACACACGCACACTGGTTTCCATGTCTCATGAGGACCAAGTTTGTATTCATGATTTGTAGGTAAAGTAGTCATTGGGTAGTGAGTGTAAACCCCCGTTTCCTTTTTTCATTAAAAAAACCCCAAAAAACCTGAAAATATAAAAAAGTATGAATAAATACAATTAAATTAAAAACTACTACTAATAAAATGTAAACTATTTTTAAAATCAAATTAAAAATAATATTTAAAAAATTAGCAAATCTAACATGCCACCCTTCAAAAATACCTGTTTCTCTTCTCTTCTGACCTATGCTATACTTGTATCCCTGCTGCAAGTTAGATGTGTGATCGTTTGCATACATTTACACATTTCACATAAATCTGTATTTTACTAGTGGGGACCTACATTTATATTTCACCCTTGTGGGGACCAGCATTTTGGTCCCCATGGTGTCAGAGGCACACAAAAACCTGTGCTCCCAGCTCGACATAATCCTAAATGAACTGCAGACTTAATCAAGTTAAAATGATCAATGTCTGAGAGTGCAAACACTTCCTTCTATGTGTCGCATTAAATGAATCCACGCCACCAACACATGTGAACTATCACACAGCCAGAACCAGGGCCGTGGTGGAGGAATGGCAGTAATATCTCACTCCAGTTTAGGTCTTAGTCCAAAAATTAATCATACTTACCACTCCTTTGAAAGTCTAGTTTTATCCATTACTTTCCCCAACTGCAGAAACCAAAAACAAGTCCTTTTTGTCATAATCTATCGCCCTCCTGGTCCTTATTCACAGTTTTTATTAGAAGTCTCAGACTTTATATCCAATGTAGTGCTGAACTGGGATAGGATTATAATAGTTGGTGATTTTAACATACATGTTGACAACAGCACTGACTCTCTTAGTAATGCATTTAGTGACCTACTAGATGGATTAGGCTTTATCCAAAATGTTAATAAACCAACCCACATTCACAGACACACCTCGATCTGATCTTAACACTTGGTGTTAAAATTAATGACCTCATCGTTTTTCCCCATAATCCTCTCAGATCACTTTTTAATTACCTTTCAGTTTTTGTTTGAGGATATTTCCACCTCAGTGATTGAGACAGCACGGTCACATTGGATCCTTTTCATTTGTGTTTTAAAGTACAAAGAGTCAATTCAGCCACTATGTCATGTGATTATGTAAAGGACACATTTAATCCCAGTATAAGTGATGAGTTAGTTGATAGTACCATGAGCACACTACAAGCTACTTTAGATATAGTTGCCCCCCTTAAGTTAAAAACTACTAAGATTAGATTAACCTCTTCATGGTACAATGCTGACACTCGCTCCATTAAACAAGCAACACGTAAATTAGAAAAGCAATGGCAGCGATCCAATTCACAACATTCTTTCAATGGCTGTAAAAATATCTGACCAAACTATAATCAAGCTTTGCGTACAGGCAAAATGAGATATTACTCATCCATAATAGAAAACAAGAATAACCCTAGATTCCTGTTCAGTACTGTAGCCAAACTGACAAACAGACACAACCAGTTATTCCATCCACGCTCCATTCTGATGATTTCCTGCAGTTCTTTAACAATAAAATATCAACTATTAGAGATAAAATGGATCAACTACTCCCAAATATTACCAAAAAAAAGCAGCGGTTTCAAACCTAGGCCCTTTAATAAATCCCTCTGTAACACTAAATAATTTCACCACTGTAGACCAAACTGATGTCATATCTATTATCATGTCTTCCAAATCAGCCACCTGCCTCTCAGATCCAATCCCAACAAAGCTCTTTAAAGAGATTCTGCCCCTAATTATTTATTTATTTATTTTTATTAATTTAATAGATTTATTTTGAATATGAATGTAAAAAAATAAAAATAAAGAAGTAAACAAAATAAAGAAATAAAAATACAGCCGAAACAAATTTTACAAAAAAACAAATACAAAAATACTACACATAAACCATATTCGAAAAGGAGTGAGAAGAAGCATTGCTTATGAACTCCCACCCCTTTTCCCTAGAAATTAATTACAATAACAATCTTCCAAGTCCATATATATTAGCACTGTCCTAAATATAATTAACACTTCATTAATTACTGGATATGTGCCGCAGTCATTTAAATATTGTCATGACCTCTGCTCTAGTGACCTTTCCCCGAGTACTCTCCCCACTCACCTGGCCCCGCACTGCGCAGCTGCAAGCCGTTCCTCATCTGTGGCTATATAAGCAGTGAGGCTTGCAGTTGCCAGTGCGGGACCATTCAGTAATGTCACCTCCATAACCCGGACACTTTCACCATCTCGTCAGTCACCATAACTGGGACCTTCATCATCACCACGGACTCTGGCCGTTTGTTCCCAGGTTTTGGTTTGGTTTTGTCTCGTTCTTGTCTTTATGTTTCTTAGTTTTGTATTAAATTATTTTTCCCTTCAGCACTGTGCAATGGAGTCCCCATTCACCTCACCCCGATCCTGAAAAATATGCTGTTATTAAACCAATTCTGAAAAAAACTACCTTAGATCCTGACACTTTAACTAATTATAGGCCTATATCCAATCTGCCCTTCCTCTCAAAGGTTTTAGAACGAGTAATAGTTAAACAGCTGTGCCAATTCCTGCAGGATAATAGTTTATTTGAACAGTTTCAGTCTTGCTTTCATGCCCATCATAGCACTGAAACAGCGTTAGTTAAAGTTACTAATGACTTATTATTAGCTGCTGACGTCAGATTAATATCGGTCCTGGTGTTATTAGACCTTAGTGCAGCCTTTGACACCATTGACCACAGTATCTTAGTGCAGAGATTAGAATGTGATATAGGTATTAGAGGAGCAGCCCTCTGCTGCTTTAAATCATATTTATCTAATCGCTACAAATTTGTTATGTTAATCAACAATCATCGCAGTCCTCCAGAGTTAGTTATGGCGTGCCCCAAGGGTCAGTCCTTGGGCCTATTTTGTTTACGTTATATAAGCTCCCTTTAGGTAACATCATTAGAAATCATGGCATTAATTTTCAATGTTATGCGGATGACACAGCTATATTTATCGATTAAACCTGATCAGACCAGGCAAATCGATAAACTAAGTACTTGTGTCCAAGACAGAAAGACTTGGATGAGTGCCAATTATCTTTTATTGAACCCTGAAAAAACTGAAGTCATTACCCCTGTGCTCAAAACCCTACATTGGCTACTAGTTGAGTTTAGAATTAAATTTAAAGTCCTCCTCTTTACATATAAAACCATTAATGGTATGGGCCCCTCTTATCTTAAAGATGGTCTAGTTCCATACCACCCCTTCGTTCTCAGAATGCAGGTTTATTGAAAGTTCCCAGTGTTTCTAAAGGTACAGTAGGAGCTTGAGCCTTTAGTTATCAGGCTCCTGTCTTATGGAATCGGCTTCCCTTTAATATTAAAGAGGCCGACACAGACTCTACATTTAAAATTAGGTTGAAAACATTCCTGTTTGAGAAAGCCTATGGTCAGGTTAGTTAAAAACAGACTGAAGCCACAGTTCAGTCTAAGCTGCACTAGGAGCTAGAATGCTGGGGGAAGTACAGGCACTGAGTTCTTTCTTTCTCTCTCACTCTCTTTCTCATCTGTTTCTGTCATTTTATAACCTATCATTCATACCAAGTTTGTTCATGGCTAGTCACCTGGTGCCCCCCCCCCTCTCCTAGTGGGGGGAGTGGTGGCTCTCTTGACAGTGTCTGTGTGGGAGCCATTGACGACAGGATCTACAGTGACTTGCCTGTGCTGGCCTGTGACCCCGGGCCCCCTCCCCTGCCTTTCTGGTGTCTGGACCAGCCCCCTCCTTCATTTATACATGGACGTTCATCTATAGCCTGTCCGTCCATGGGAGTGGATCACTCCTTCAATGTGGTTCTCCCCAAGATTTGTTCTTTTCCCCACTGGGTTTTGAAGTTTTTTCTTGCCGAGAAGGAGGGTCTAAAGACAGGGGATGCTTGTTACTGTTCATATATCTCTGTAATTGATCGTGTTTCTGTAAAGCCCTGTGAAAGGACTTTGTTGTGATTTGGGGATTTATAAATAATATTTGAAAAATTTAAATTTTTTCAGCCAGCGGTGACGCAGTGACAGGAAACCAGTGTCTTTGGAGCCAACCAGTTGCAGCCATCGGTAGCATTCCTCCAGTCCTACAGAAACAGTTATCACCCGCTCTGACCGAATCCCGCTCCTTGGCAAAGGCGAAATCACATAAGTCCACAGCCGACCACGCCTCTTGCAGCGTCTACCGTCCCTCACGGAACAGCCAGGTCATCTCGGCAACGGTGGAATTTGTGACAACAGGAGCAGCGGTGGTTTGTAAAAATGTCCATTTATGAGTCGTTTTGTGTTAAAATAAAATCCCAGTAACATGGTGCGATCATACACGGTAGTCGACGAGGCCACAGGAAAAACAAAAGTTAGGAGGATACAGAGAAGAAAACGGCAAGCCAAACACAGCATCACCATCTTGGTCATGATGAAGTATGACCAGTTAGAATCTGCTTGGTCAGTACTGCAGATCATCCTATGACAGTAATGAGTTGACAGGGAGTTACTGGGCTTTCACAGGAGTATAGCGTAGCTCAGGGGGTTATTGTATCTACACTAACAACAGCTGGTGTTAGCCAGGATGGGTTAAAATCTGAATCTACATTTTCTTTTAACACATTTCATACAAAATCTGTAATTTTTAAATAATTTTTAAAGGGTTTGAAGTGTAGTATTGGGGGGTCTTGGAATGAATTAGGACTTTTACATGTAAAATGGTACTCTATTTATGAAAAATTCACGGTATGAAAAACTTCTGGAATGAATTAATTTCATAAGAAGAGGTACCACTGTATGTGTAATATCATGCCATATATTGTAAATGCATGAGCTAACTAGGACTCGTCATGTTTTCTGATTCATCTTACTAAAGTATGTAATATTTAGTACATTTAATGTCGGAAGCAGAGACTTTCTAAACAATTGTAGAGCAGTGTTATAGCTGCAAATGGTGTGTGTGTGTAGATGTGTGTGTATATATATATATATATATATATATATATATATATATATATGGGCCGTTGCCAGTTTTGGCTGGGCCCGGGACAACATCATCTGAGTGGGCCCTCTCCTCCTGCATCACTTTGGCTTTTTCTCTCTCCTCCTTCTCTCTCACTGATAGCCTCTCTCTCCTCTCTCTCATCCTCCCTGGTAGCCTCTGCTTTCTCTCTCTCATCCTCCTTGGGGCTACCAACCTCGACAGTGTCTATAAGAGGTAATATAACATTTATTACAAAGTAGCCCAACATTACCAGGGGTCAAAAATCAACCATTTCACAATTAACCATTTGAAAAACATTCAATTTGACTATTAATCACTATCAAGCATTATTATTATTATTATTGTATATTGTTATTATTAGGCTATTATTATTATTTATTTATTTATGGTGTTGTTGTAAATGGGTCCGTACTCCATTCAGAATGTTATCAAAAAAAGGAGAGAGAGAGCACTCCTAACCAGAGACACGCAAAGTATGGAATCGGCTCTGCTCACAACGTCACCTGCAGCGGGGCTGACGTTCCCATAACAGATAAACCAAAACGACTGTTTTTGGGGTTGGAACTGGATTATGAATTAGGGTTGCCAACTCTGTCTGACAAAAATCCGGGACATTTCATACTCAGTCGAATCCTTTCCTTGTATGCATTCAAATCCGGGACAATCAGGAAAATCCAGGACGTGTGGCAACACTATTATGAATTGAGTTAAGGCTTTCAAAAGTTGTCCTAAGCTCTTTCAACAGTAATGTGTAAGATGCAGTGGGTTTTATTCTTTAGATTTTCTTGGGTTAGTTTCACTGACTGCACTTTTCACTCTGTGTATCTTCTATCTCCAACTATAAATGGTGCATCACATGTACGGGTTAGGCTCCATTACGAGGCTGTTTCCTTTACCTGGTTCAGCTGTCCCACCTGCTGCATCATCTGAATCTTTTTTTAAATATTTATGGAGTGACCCCCTGAGGCTCTTTGCTTCTTCATCTCTTTTTCTCTTGTCTTTTCTTTTCTGTGCTCCTGATTTGTACATAATGGCAAGCGAGCACACAGGCTTATTTCCGAAGCCGTGTGATCAAATAGTGCCGCGCTTTTTTATGCTTTAATCAAAGACCAAACCATTTCTGCATTATGGGTGATATAGGGGTGTCCTTGACTCTATTTTCGAGGACAATACAGGCAAAAGAACCAGAAATCATTTATTGAATGCAAATATATCACATTTCACCCCCAAATCAACACATTTTGAAATTAAACAGAATTATTAATTATATCTTCATGAATGACTAATGCTGGACCCCCCTATGTGTCTGGGCCCGGGACAACATACCCGTTTGTCCCCCTGTGACGACGGCCCAGTATATATATATATTTCATTCCTGCACTAAAATCACACAGACACAAACACACCTCAACAGTAAAGTGAACTGTGCACTAAAGCAACAGTCCAGTACAGTTAAAACAAACCCTGAAGGAAGCAGAGTGTCCTGGCAGGTTTGATAAGGAATTTTCTGAGGCGATGGTCTTGAACAGTTCAGCAGAGAGGAGCAATGGAGCTTATAGAACACACCTTATCATTCACCGCCTTTGCAGGTACAGGGGAACTTTTCAAAACCCTTTAAAGGCCAGTTAGTTGCTTAATCGTGTGCATGTGTGTTTGAAAATCCCTGTATGGCTGAGATACACCTGCAGGTTTATCCACACCTTTTGCTTTCCTCACATTTTTCTACTGGGTCAATCTCAAATGTCACCATCTCTTCAGGTGGATTCATGCAGGAAACACCAGATTAAGTGGCAGATACAATCAAGACATTAAAAATATCCCATTGAGTTATAAAACTTACCAAACACAATGAAGATGCATATTTCCTCAAAGGTACAAGATGTTTTCCTGGACTATTTTTGCTGTATTGCTTAACTCATTGACTGCCAGCCTGATTTCAGAATAAAAACCCCAGAGTGCCAGAGGTTTTAAATCATTTTCACAGATTTTACAAGACTCACAAAATACCGAGTTCTTTGACTATATAAACATTGCCCTCTTAATTCTAGGTGAGCAGGTGGATGCCACAAGTGCGCTGTTGGTTTTAATAAATGTAATTAATCCATTCCGTGTTTTTCTTAATAGATATCTGTGGCAGAATAGACTCAAATACAGCCGATATCTCCTTCCTGGCATTGTAGTTATCAGGAATACCTTTAGGCTGGCCAATAGCATTTATATATACTTTGGGATCCGGAACATAACCTCTCTTAACCCTATTGGCTATGCTACTATTCCGTAATTGATCATCTTCCAAGAAAACTATTAATTCCTGTACTACCTGTACCCTAGCACATCTTCCTGCCCAATCATTTGGCAAAACAGAATACACCTGTTGTTTACCCCACCACCAATATTGGTCCGCTAAAGCTAGCCTCTACTCATGATAAGGACATCCAGACACATACACTCGTCTTAAGCTGTATTGCATATCTTAAAGTTGCTTTGGAATAATTAATATTTACACTCCATTTAAATTCAAACCTAGCACTGCTAATTTTCCCTAAGTACACACTGCCATTTTTTTCTATGCATTCAAACTGTCCTACAGGAATCAATGGCACACGTCTAGACATCCCTAATTCAGCATTTCTGCGGCTTATCCTGCTATCTAACTGTAACCCAGGTGATAAAACCTGTGCCTGCCTACTATTTCTGCCCTTTACCTGTTAGCCACTCCCTGCGGTCCTCTTTGCATCAGCGCAGCCAATCAGTGCGTCTCTTTAAAATGTCACTGCATTCGGGTCAGTTATGCACGAGCAGGACGAGAGAGGAGTTACAGGTCTGTTTCGTTGTGTCTTTGCTATTTATTCTTCATAAACCCGGTTGTTGCTTAAAAGTGTACTTATTAACTTGTAGGAGCTGCCAACCGTGGAAGAAAGTGAAGCTTATATGTTGATTAAAATCGCGGAACTGGTGAGTCTACAATTGTTTGTAGCTTAGCATTAGCTGCGCTCCATTCATTTACATGGTGCCGGTTAGCTTAGCGTTAGCCTACCTGCTCCCGTGCTTCGTCGGGTGCAGGTAGCACATTTGCTGAAAACTATGCCTGGTTCTGCCAACTTGGGTCATTGAAATGAAATGTTTTGACTAACTGTCAATTACTAAACACGTAATGCCAAATTCCAGTTGCCATATTTCACTTGTCCCTTTTATATGGAGGCACATTGCTGCTATTGATTCATTGGCATTTTAGGTGCTTTATTATTAGTCCTTATGAATGAAGTGCTGTTTATTTAAACTGAGCACTGTTACTCAGCACTTTTGCTCAATGATTAAGATGTATTTTGAGTGTTTATACTGTTTCATTGAAATGTTGCTAAATAATATGACACGTTATTTGGTATTTGATATGAATGTATTTAGTATTTAAAATGTTTTCTATTGTTGAAATGTAATTTGTGATATTTATAGTGCAATCAGTGCTATTTATTATTGAATTGTGTGCACATTGAACAGAGCTAATGATAGATTTAAAGAGATAATGTACATTATGATTCATTGCAACTTTGGTCCTGTTCTACAGGCCGGGTTCCAATTATTGATGGCGAGCTCAGGACCAGGCCCTAGAGCCTAAAAGAAACTGTCTGGCAAATCTGCTGAAGAAACTAGGAGTCGCATCTCTCCTGCCAGGCCGGTAGGGGGCTCCTAGCAGCCCACAAAACTCTCTCCCTTTCCCACCGGCCACTTCAAGTAACAATTTCCCCCTCACAAACAATTTCACCCCCCCTCGGGACTGAACAATAGTTAACCCAGACGTGGGTTCCTTAAATGAACTGTGGGTGGGATTGGGAATTTCCAGGTTTGGTTTCTTTGTGATATTTTGTATTGTCAACTGTATTATTGCAAATTTCTATTTTTTTTAGTATTATGCACTGTAAATAACACAAACTTGTCTATTCAAAACCAAAATATATGGTACCATCAAAAGCAAATTTCTCAGTCTCCTGCCTCTCACTCCATGAGCGGTCCTAGCTTCTGATCACTAGCCTATAACAAACGTTTGTATTCCTACAGCTAAGGTAATACTTAACCATATTTTTCCCAAATATATAAGTAGTACTTGCTACACTGTTTCTCATTTGTTTTACCCTCTTCCTTATATCGAGTAAAATATTGTAACTGAGTATAACAAACTCTCTGCTCTACACCACTGTAAGTCATTACTGTCAGCCTGTGGAGAATTTGTTGCACATTCCTTCCAGCTAAATACTGTACTCAAAAGAAACAACTGATCTGGCTCAGCCTTCATGCAGATATAACAGTCTGTCTTTCCAGACAGCCTGCATACTCAACCCATCGGTACCAGCCATTACTCGCTGACACTCCTGATCTCGTTTTCCTTCTCTGGATCCTCTTCCTCATTCATCTGATGAACAACCTTGTTTACTTTAGCCACAAAATTGTCAGCTGCATCTCCTAGCTTTAAGACAGTCTTCTGAAACTATTTGGAAATACTACTGTTTGTGTAAACAAACTGTACATCCTCTAACTCGCCTCTGTCCATCTCTCGCCTTTGCCTTTTTTCCTCATCAACATCACCTCCACTACACCAGAGGCTACTACTAAACTAGGAGCTGTCTTAACCTCTTTTCATTGGAAATGTGGCCATAATAGTCAGATCGTCAGTCTTGTGCTTTTTACTCATTCTACTAGGGGTTGCTACAGTTGTTTTGTCCTCCTGTGTTGCTTTTATAGTGGTGATTAAGGGAATCAGAGTGGTTTGAACATTAGTGGTAGGTCTGGTGGAGGTTGGAGCCAAAGTTGTACTGATAATATGAGTCGTAATGAGAGTCATGGGTGCAGGTGTTGTAGAAGGCCTAGTCATGGTTGCGATGGTAGTTACAATCATCACAACAGTAGTACTTTGTGGCTTAATAGTCATACTAGTCATCTTAATAAGTGCTGCAGCAATTGGGATTGTTGTAGTTGGCATTAAAGTGTTGGTGTCGTCAGGTGTATAGAGGTTGTCTGGAGGGTTGTAGTGTTTGGTATAGGGGTAGTTATTGGTATGTCCTTGGGGGGTTGAGTCACTGTAAATGGTAAATGGACTGCATTTATATAGCGCTTTTCCACCTTCATGGTGCTCAAAGCGCTTTACATTAGCCTCTCATTCACCCATTCATACACACACTCATACACCAGTAGGTTTCTAAGGTCTACAGTAGGTCTACAGTAAGTCCTACTGGGGGCCTAAGCCAGGGTTCAGTGTCTTGCCCAAGGACACTTCGACATGTGGACAGCCAGAGCAGGGACGCGAACCGCCAACCTCTCGGTCATAGGGCGACCCACTCTACCAACTGAACCACAGCCGCCCCTCCACTGTACACTGTAGGGGGTCGTAGGAATATGTTAGCTTCCACTCCTGGCAACTCAGTAATTGCCTCGTTACTGTACATCAGTGTTTTTCAACCTTTTTTGTGCCAAGGCACATTTCTTTCATTGAAAAAATCGCACGGTACACCAGCAGCTGAAAATGTAAAAAAAAAGTTTATATTAACAATATAAGTGTTATGTTGTTAATATAAACTTCTGTTAAACATTGAAGAATGATGTTATATTATAACATCTTGAATTAAAAATAAGAATCTAATAAACACAAAGAAAAAAGTATTTCATAATCTTTTGTATGTATATTCATTCAGTGTGAAACCTGGGCCTGTTTGGATGAACACAGAGCTGATATCCTGGCAGGAATCGATGAAAGACACACACGAAGCTCTTCCTCCACAGCTCTCAGTCTTTCTCTGTCTTTAGTTTTTACAGCAGTCAGGGCTGAAAAGCTCACCTCACACAGGTATGTTGTGGAAAATGGGAGCAATGTCAAAATAGCTTTGTTGACCAGTATGGGGAACTCCTTGGCAGCTGCCAACCAAAAACTGTCCAAAGGTAGGTCTGCAAAACTTAGCTTGAGACCACGATCTTGTTTCAGTTCAGCTAGTTAAATGGTAAATGGACTGCATTTATATAGCGCTTTTCCACCTTCATGGTGCTCAAAGCGCATTAGCCTCACATTCACCCATTCACACACACACTCATACACCAGTAGGTTTCTAAGGTCTAAGGTCAGTCCTACTGGGGGCCTAAGTGAGGGTTCACTGTCTTGCCCAAGGACATGTGGACAGCCAGACCTGGGACGCGAACCGCCAACCTCCCGGTCATTGGGCGACCCACTCTACCAACTGAGCCACAGCCGCCTAGTTCCTCCTGCTCCTGTAAAGTCATGTCCTTTCCAACAGCTGATGCTGAGCTGAATGGGTCCCTAACCCCAGTCAAGGCACTCTGTGGAGGCTGAAGAGAAATAAAATGACATCTTCTCTTCAAGAGTTTTCAAATGTTTAACGATTATCTCACACAGTGCAGCAGTATTAACTTCTTGCAATTTCTTGGTGAGTGGGAACATTTCAAGATTGCCACTTTCTACATGTTGCTGCCAGAGTTGCACTTTTGAACGAAATCCATTTATCTTATCTGTACTTGTAAGCAGGTTTTCATTTCGACCTTGCATTCATGTGTTCAGTTCATTCAGATGATGAAAAATGTCTGCCAAGTATGCCAGCTTTGCACACCACTCATCACTTGCAAGCAGCTTTACGTAATCGGACCCCTCATTTGTCAAAATGACTTAAGTTCCTCTCACAGCTCATACACACGGGCCAGCACCTTGCCGCGCGACAACCATCGGACCTCCGTATGGAACAGCAAGGCTTTATGCTCCACTCCCATTTCCTCACACAAAGCTGCAAATACGTGACTTTTCACAGGTCGTGACTTCACAAAGTTTACCATGCGCACAACATCATCCAACACAGGAACGAGGTCTGCTGGTAAAGTCTTGGCTACGACGGCTTCGCGGTGTAAAAAACAGTGCGTGATGATCACATCTGGATTTTTTTCCTTCACTCTACTTACAAAGCCTTTGGTGCGCCCGACCATGGCTGTCGAGTGCATACACTCATGCAGTTTTCCCACTTAAGTCCTCCTTTTTCCAGATATTCTGACGTGACCCGAAAAATTTCCTCTCCAGGTGTTTTTTCGGGCAAAGCCTTGCAAAATAGAAAGTTTTCTCTGATTGTCTCCATCCACAAATCGCACATTGGCCAGGAGTTGAGCATGTCCACTTATATCAGTGGACTCATCAAGTTGCAAAGCAAATTCATTACTAATACGGATCTTGTCCAAAACCACACTTTCAATGTCTGCAGACATCTCATTAATACGTCTGGAAATGGTGTTATCTGAGAGAGGAACTTTAGCAATTTCTTTAGCCGCTTCGGGTCCGAGCATCTCATTTACAATGGCTTTGCAAGCAGGAAGTATTAATGTCTTCTTTTGACCTCCACTCATACTAGGGCCTTCATCTGGGTCTGGATTTTGTCCAGGGTCCAGTTCAGAGTCCGCATTTTTCCTCAGAAACATTTCCATCACTTTCACAGTCGTCCTGCTATCCACAATGCCACAGTCAACATCACCTGCATCCATGCATTACTAATTCGCTTGTTTCCAAGGACAAGGCAATTAGTTGATAGCGACCCGCTACTGCCACCTACTGGTACGGAAGAATAGGCTGCTACTACATGATTACTCTGCCAGGCGCTTGACCGCACATTCACACAAATTGATAATTTCCCACGGCACACCTGACAATATCTCACGGCACACCACTGTGCCGCGGCACAGCGGTTGAAAAACACTGCTGTACATAATGGCCCATCTGTCCTAATAGTTTTTTTCCCCACTGTCTCTAGCGGATTGCGAAACCCCACATTAATCTTCCATCTTCTTCCCTGTTCCCATACTCGCATAGCACAAGTCAACTGTCCCCAATTGTCCCTTGAAACTGCAAACCACCCTCTGACCCATGACATTCCACACTGTCGTCGTTCTTGTCCTTCTACCCAGAAGAATACATACAGGTCAATATTAACTGTTCTTTTTGTCCATCCAGTTTGGGGGGGGTCCGAAAAATGCTATATTGTTCTTGCTTTGTTTCTGAATTTTTCTTTCTTTCTTATTATTATTAGGCCTTCGCCGAGGACAACGTCGGCGCAAGGCCTATTGAGTCTGCTGTGATGGCCAGGTGATGAAATAAACCAGGGGCGTGGTTGCCAGGCAGGACTTGCACCACTCACACATTCACGGTAGCGAGCCACGTCCGAGCATGTGCTCGTCACACACACACACCGCATACTTGTTCCTGCTCAGAATGAATGGGAGTCTATGGGCCACGCCCCCTCAGGGTCACTGACATGAGTGTAAGTGGTTCAAATTTGACTTTCCCCTTGTCCCTAGGGGGCCAGAGGTCATAAGATTTCATTTGGGGGCGAGTTCGGGGGGGTCAGAAAAACGCTATGTTGTTCATGCTTGGTTTCTGAATTTTTCTTTCTTTCTTTCTTTCTTTCTTTCTTTATTATCATTATTTATTTATTTTTCTTTCGTCTGCTCTTTGAAATCTAATTTGACCCCCTGAACATGCACGAAAACTCCCCAAATTTTGCACACACCTCAGAAGTGTGAAAAATTGCAAGTATTTATAGGTTTCGTAAAAGTCGGTCAAGAAATGTCTACAGTGCCACCTAGAAAAGGTGAAATAGTTTTTATTAGGCCAGATCTCGCCCCAGTGAAGTTAGAGCTATGAAAATCAGTACACATGTTCATCATATGATGATGAACAAAAAAGTTGCAGATGACCACGCCCATAAGCCAACAGGAAGTCCGCCATCTTGGATTGAAATTTGAAACATTTTTAGTCGTCATTTTTGCTGTCATTGGAATTTTTCTATCTCCTCCTAGGCTGTTGGACCAAATGGCTCAAAATCAGTGAACATGTTCTAGACAAGTGGGACTTCAAAAGTTATCCAATTTAGTTGGAAAAGTTGCATTGTTTTCGTGCTACGCTGTCGCAAAATTTGCGAAGATTTCGGGAAAAATTACCACATAAATTGCTTCAGCTCGGACATACGAACACCAACTCGGCTGAAATTTGACTCGGACATCTATCTCTCAGTCCTACACTTGGTTGTCATATGAAATTGTTATTTCACATTATAGCGCCCCCTACAGATTTACCAAATACACTTTCAGTAAAATGGTCGTAGTTCGGACATACGAACACGGATTTGGCTAAAATTTGAGTCGGACATCTATCTCTGGGTCCTACAGCAGTTTATCAATAGAAATTGTGATTTTTCCCTATAGCGCCCCCTACAGTACCACCTTTACTAAAATGGCTGTAGATCGTACATACGAACACCGATTTGGTTGAAATTTGACTCCGATGTCTGTCTCCCGGTTGTACACCGGTTTTTCAATAGAAATTATTTCGCACTATAGCGCCCCCTACAGATTCACCAAATACACCATTAGTAAAATGGCTGTAGATCGGGCATACGAAAACCCATTTGGCTCAAATTTGACTCGGATGTCTATCTCTTAATCCTACACCGATTTATCAATATAAATTGCGATTTTGCCCTATAGTGCCCCCTATAGCATCGCCTTTATTAAGATGGCTGGAGATCGTGCATATGAACACCGATTTGGCTGAAATTAGATTCGGATGTCGCGTGGGGAGGCGGTCGCCAGGGGAGGCGCTCGCAAGGGATGGCGAAGGCCTTTGAGACTGCTTGCAGCTTTAATTTATTATTTTTCTTTTGTCTGCTCTTTGAGCTCTAATTTGACCCCCTGAACATGCACGAAAACTCCCCAATTTTTGCACACACCTCAGAAGTGTGAAAAATTGCAAGTATTTATAGGTTTTGTAAAAGTCAGTTTAGCAAAATCAAACCATATTGATCATGTTCTTGAAAATGAAAAGATAATAAATAACATGAACAATGTGGTGGAGGGGTTTAATTATTTTTGTAAATGTGGGTCCTAAGTTGGCTGATGAAATAACCCCCCTTCCATATAAATGCAGCACAGTACTGGGGCTTGCAGGACACTGAAAAGTCTGTGCATATCTGTTAGTGGTGTGAAGTTGTGGAATAATCTGCCAAATGAAGTTCAAACGAGTAAAAATGTAAGAGAATATATAATATATGTATATGTGTGCTTGTGTGCACCGCCGTTGTTTAGCTTTTGTCATTGTATTTCAATTCTTCAAAATGTAAGCAAAAGACCTGGATTAAGATAAATAAATAAATATGTTATCACACTCACCCATATAAAGGAAATGATAAAAAAGAAAAGTTAGGTGGTAACTGCAACAGTTTAGGAAAGGTGAGACAATGATGGTTAGACTGTGGATTTATTGATTATTATTAGTGTTATTACTGTCATTAATTTTTCTTTTTTTTTTTCATTAGTTTGGTGGATTTGTCTGTTGTTTTTGTTATGTTTGTCTGATTTAGTCAACCTGTCTCTGGTTATTTATTTATTTTATTATTCATTTGTATTTATTTGGTGTTTCCTTCGAGGATGTGTTTGTATGTATTAATGAAAATTTTTTTTTTAATTATGATAAAATAAGTTAATATAAATGTGTTTGTAAAGACGACAAATGAGGTAAAGTGAAACCATAAGACTGTAAATAAAGGTATGGGATTAAATAAGTTTTTGTTTCTTCACACTCCCTATGTTCCATGTACATGTCCTTTGTTTATTTTATGGGGTGTTTTTTTTGTTGTTGATTCATTTCTCTCGATTTCATTGCCCGGGACGGATCAGGATTGTTTTGTTTGATACATATTCAACAAGGATTGTAAATCAGATTGTATGAGGAGACAATGTGTTGATGAATGATTATGGATGTTTGTGTTGATGGAGGATAAGAGGTGTGTTGGGACAGACAGTAGGAAGCAGAATCTATTGGGAGTATTGGTTTGTAAAAGAGGAGTGGGAGATTATAAATTTACTCCTTTTCAAGCGCATAATTTTTATGTTTTTTTTTTATACTATGTTGATGTATTGATGGTTTTGTGTGCTCAAAATAAATTGAACTGAAATATATAATAGTGTGCTATTACACATGTATAATGGTTTATTTACATGTATGCAACTGATTTGTAAATATTCCACTAGAATGAACCTGTAGTGAATGGATCATAATGTGTAGAAAGTGTTTTGAAGTAGATCTGAGACCTATTCATTTGGTGTAAAACCTGTACTGGTGTTCATTCTAAGAATTTCACAGTTTGACTCCAGATTTATCATGGAAACTTGAGCCAAACAGCAATGCCAACCAACTTGATTTTTTCTTTATCAGTAACATACATGTGAAAACATTTCATCAGCTTGATTCCAGAAACATTTTCCTTGTAGACCAGTGTAATAAACCTCAAAGAAGCACAGCAGACAATGTCAACCTTGTGACACACTGAGCAGAAGCACTCATGAATAAAACATCTTACTAATGCAATACTTTAAAAAAGAGTGGTATAACCTCAAGAGAAAATATTCTGGATTGTTTTCAAATGTTTAATTGTCAAATCCTCTTCTTGGATCTGAGTTTGTGCTCCTCCAGCTAATGATAACCTCTCAGACACCAATTTCAATTCAAGCAGGGTTCCCTCCTGCTTCTGTTCTAGTTTCAATACTCGATTCACAAACCAAAACATGTGGAAACAATATCTGTCACTATGAGTGACAGGACAGCCTTCAAATGCAGAACTCATAATGGAAGATATACCCAACAAGTCTTCATTTTTATCTTCTTGCCGATGAATAGAGGGCTTTTTTGTCCAAAACCATGGGTGGCAGTAATGCTTTTTGAGTGAATGAAAAGAATAAGCAGAGATTCTTTGGAATGAGATGGAGTCCTCTCAAATCAGTCATCCATGCTAATGCCACCAGAAGATCACATTGCTGAGTAGGTCCAAATGAACAATTGGCTGATTTGGCTGAAGCTTGAAAAAGAGCTGTCAATCACAAGATAAGACAGCAGTGGGTTGAAGCACACAAAAGAGACACCGGGAAATGTCAGAGGAGGAGCATGACTGGCAGAATACCTGTGTGTGTGTGTGTGTGTGTGTGTGTGTGTAGGGAGGTTGAAAAAGGGTCTTAGGAGAATGCCTGAGTGAAAAAGTACATAGAAGGGGAGGAGGAATGTTATGACCATTAGAGACCATTCAAACAGCAAAACAGCATTTGGCCCCCTATCTATCCACACAAAGCATCATGGTATGAGCTTTTATTTGCATAGCCCCAATAAGAAGTAGAGTCCTGCACTGGAGCCCTAGGCCCGAGGGGCCTGAGAGCCGACCGTATAATTACCTCGGACACGGGCCGGGCTCGGGCACTTTTATTTTTCAATTTAATTATTTAAAAAAAACCCGTGTTGTGTTTAAATGGAAACAATTGAACGCAGCCCTGTGATGAACTGGCGTCTCATACAGGGTGTACCCCGCCTTCGCCCATTGTAGCTGGATTAGGCCCCCAGTGACCCCCGCGACCCTAGTGAGGATACAGCGGGTTCAGATAATCAATGAATGAATTGAACGCAGCAGCTGCTGCTCTCCCCGGCACCTCCCTTATATGGGCATACAGTAGCCTCCCTTATATGGGCATACGGTAGCCTCACTCACTATCCGATTCGCGCAACTTCCCGACTCCCACCACAAACATGGAGAATGACATAAAGAAAAAGATTGAAAATGGTGAATTGAAGAGAGTGAACAACACTAAGGGAAAATCTCTGTTCTGGACTAAGTTTCAACTTATTCCAACCCTTCAAGATGAGCCAAACGGGTTTGTTCAGTGTGTTGTATGTAAAGCTGTTCTGTCATATGACAACAAAAAAACAGGTTCATCACATCTCCAGACATTTTGAACGGGTATGTGGTGGATCCAGCAGCGGTCACAGACAGAGTTCTCAAGCTGCTAATCGAAACATGAGTCCCTATTTTAACCTGCTCTTTTATGTCCACATTGATCTGTCACAAACCATTCGCTTATTCACAGAAAAAATAGAATGCTGTTTTTTCTAACTGCAGAGCGTTATCCCATTTTCAGAGCGGCAGATTTAATTTACGAACACACTCAATGAATATAGCGTTCTATTATGTTAAAACATTCTTATGGGAGGTTAAAGTAAACAAACAAACAAAAGTCAGGCTGGGCCAGGTTCGGGCCTGAGAATTCTGAAAACCTGTCGGACGGGGCCAGGCTGGGGCTCCACCCCCTCGGGCCAGGGCCGGGCTCAGGCCCAGATAATAGGCCCGTGCAGGGCACTAATAAGAAGTACATTCACTGTACCATCTCTGATTGACATCTCACCTCAAGGCCTGTTTGTTCATGGTGTTTGCAGGGAGAGTTCAGAACAACATTTTTCTAATTAGGCAGACACCGACACACATGATATTTTGGTCCAAGGTGCAGCAGCTCTCTATGGGATCATGGGGGAAACGCGCCACGGGTGCCACCCATGCGCCACGGGTGCCACCCATGCGCCACGGGTGCCACCCATGGGCAGCCATGGGTGGCACCCGGGGCCCCATCTCCTGCTGTAGAGCCAGGCTAATTATCAGAATCACCTGGCTGGAGGATTTTAACCGAACAAACATGTGCAAAACCAGAGCACCTGGAGGAAACCCATCCAGACACAGGGAGAGAAAGATGCAAACCCCACACAGAAAGGCCCACACGGTCCGGTAATCAACCCAGGTTTTCTTGGGGTCAGGCAAGAGCACTAACCGCTCAGCCCCCTATATTGCCTTATAAACAGTATGAAATCGCAATGCCTTCAGCTAAATGGATGTAGACCCGGGAACTAGATGTGTGATTGAAATTTAAGTTTGTATGTGACCCTGAAGCAATTTTTGTGGTGGCAATTTTTCCAAAAAACTTTGCAAAATTTGTGACATTGTATCACAAAAATTATATTTCTCCAAAATATTTGGATAACTTTTGATGTCCCACTTGTGTAGATAGTGTTCACAGACTTTGAACTCTTTGGGCCCAACATCCAAGGAGGAGTTAAAATATGTCAACAACAAACACCATATCCATGGCACTTTTGAAAGGTAGATGCTAGATTGCTAGACACAGACACATTCTGCAGAGTTTTAGCCGTCGGTGCTTGACTTCAGCTCCACCCATCTGCCGATCACTAGCCTCACCTTTCTTTTTCTCTCACATGCAAATGTTCACTTTTCCCTCAGATTCACACTGAGGGACCATTATCTTTGGTAGTGAAGACAGAGTCACCATTGGATTATTACTGAGACACAAGACCAGCACACTCCACATGACACTTCTTATTAAAAGACACACACACACACACACACACACACTCAGTGCCTACCCTCCTTTGATATAGTCCAGGAAGGTGACCTCGATGTCTACCAGGAATGACAGCAGTGTTACCTGTAGGCCAGAAAAACACTCACACTAGATCAGTGTTTCCAAAACTTTTTAGACTCATGACCCCATTTTAACATCACAAAATTCTGGTGACCCCCAACATTCAAAACTGATACTTTTTCTACTTTTTCTTTTGCTAAGATGTATTTGTTTGACCAGTTAGTCCAGCTTGTTTTTACAAGGATGACAAATAACACTGAACAAACAATAACCTACACTATGAATTATGAAAGTGCTGCAGCATCTGAAACTGACCACAATGAACATTTGGCAGATATACAGCCAAATGCTTTGGCTTACCTTTAAAGTTTGTAATGTATTTTATGCTGCTGTCATACTGTTTAACATACATATCTGAAACTCTGGACTCATTTATGATCACTTAAGCAACTCAACCAATTTTTAAAAATATAACAGCACTGCCACTTTTCCATTTTCACTTTCTTGATCTACTACATATGTTAGTGAGTGATGATTGTGTGTGTTTTGGCAAAAATTCAAAAATTAAAGCCCTTAAAAACGAGTTCCTGGGTAGATAAAGTGTTGAATCATGAGTCAGGTTATGGGTCTTAATGTACATGGTACGGGTTTGTCTTGTGGATCGTACAGGGCTCTGTAGCACAGGTATTTCTGTCACATGTCCGGTATTGCAGTCCACTTGTAGTAGACCTCCTGTTGAGGGTGAATCTGAATATTAATCATTAACCCTTTAAACGTCCAAGGGCCCATATGTGGGCCTGAGTAGTTGTTCATAATTGTAAACAGAACCACCAGAACCTGTGGGTTCAACATCTCATATACTCAGTATATTTTGAAAGCAGAGATTCTCATGGATCAACTGATATAAGCCACTTTCAAATTAATTAACCACAGCAGCTAAAAATTCTCATTTGTTCAAACATGTTCAAATCAAAATCAAACAAGTGGCATGATTTAGCTTTTATCTCCCATAATTATCCACAGTGTAACAATATTCCAAATTCCAACAAAAACATCCAAATCAGAAAATATATCATCCAAATATTGTCCAAAACATTCCTAAATATCCACAAATGGCTGTTGCATCATATTTTTGCAAAATATGCAATACCTACCTACCTGTGGTAGAGGTACCACTGTATATATATATATATATATATATATATATATATATATATATATATATATATATATATATATATACATATACAGTGGTATCTCTACCTACGAAAGCCCCAGCTACCTAAAAATCCAAGTAATGAAAAACCTTTACCTCAATTCTTCGTCTCTGAATACAAAAGAAAATTTGATTCACGCAAGGAAACAAACCTCCAAGACATGAATACAGTACATTACTATAAGTAACTACGTAATTTACGAAAGTACGTCACATACGT
Organism: Siphamia tubifer; assembly: GCA_020466265.1. Lineage (NCBI taxonomy): Eukaryota > Metazoa > Chordata > Actinopteri > Kurtiformes > Apogonidae > Siphamia > Siphamia tubifer. Next base: position 4,891,559 of record CM035794.1, on the reverse strand, counting down.
ACTGTACGTAGCATCCCATTGGCTATGAGGGAGCTACCCATGATGTGTTTTGTTACCCTTTGACCCTCATTCATCTCGGAGCAGCTGTTGTGGCTCCCGGTAACACAGCCACTTTAATGGTAATTTCTTGACCTCGACCACCGCTTTTAATATCAAAATTTCAGCCGAACTGTGCGAGAAGAGTATATGACCGACATACTGTCATCAGTTTAGGAAAAATTGTGAAGCCCGGAGATGCAGAGATGCTACAAAGCAGTGGCGTCTCCCTCCCACAGAAGCCGACATCAGAGGCGGTGGGGGAGGGGGCAGAAGCGTGGCTGTCGCGGTCTATTTACAGCTAAGCTAAGAGCTAACCCATTCTGCTCGCCAACGTACGCTCACTGGAAAACAAACTACCTGAAGCTGGATTTAAACACCAACCATGATACACCAGACTGCTTCATCCTCATTGTCACCCAGACATAGCACAGCTCTTTCTGTCCCAGACACTGACATTAGCCTGAACGGACTAACAATATTCAGGTCAGACAGAAGCCATTTCTCTCACTGGTAAACTGGGTGCTATAGTTGACACCCTGAGTGTCTCGTTTTGTTAGTTTTTTTTTGTGTCTTCCTGTTCTTTCGGCCATTGTTAGTGTCTGGGCTTTTATTTTGTCATGTTGGTTCATGTTCACGCTGTCCTGTTTTACTTCCTGTCACCAGGTGTTTTCCTCCCTGCCCCACTAATCTGTATGAGTGACGAGTGAATACACCTGTTCCTTGCCCTATTTAAGTGTTGTGTGAATGCTTGTCAGATGCGAGTTTGTCATTGCTTCCTATGCACCAAACATGCGGTAATCTGTTGTCTTTGATCCCCATGTGTATGACCTGTTTCTGGCTATGAGGTTCCTCTGTCTGTGTCTGCTCCTTGTCTGTGTTGTTTGCTCCATCTGGACCCCTGGTACAGGACCCTGTTTCTGCCCCTCACTCTGAGTTTTGTCATTTGGATTTTCCTGGCTTCCTGGACCCTGGCTCTGACCCTCATCTGGTATCTGGTCATGTTTTTTTGATTGCTCTTTTTATGCTATGCTGGCTCTCTGGTTTTGACCCTGTTCTGGACTCTGACATTTCCTCTATTCTGCTTCTTAGTTGGTGTTTGTGACGCAGCCCTGCTGACCGTCTCCCCAACGGGGACAATTGATATCACACCATTTAATGTACATTCTTATAATAAATTCATCTTTGATCCACCTCTGTATCAGAGTTCTGCATTTGGATCCGTCTGTGTTGTGAAAGACTGTATCACTGGGTGGTGTTTGGATCTACACTAAAAGCTGGTGTTAGCTGGGATGGGCTAAAATCTAAATCTACAGTTTCTTTTAACACATATTTCAAACAAAATTGGTAAATTTTTATAATTGTTAAAGTGTTTGAGGGCCTTGGAACGTATTAGGCCTTTTACATGTAAAATGCGACTGTTTATGAAAACACTTCTGGAATGAATTAATCTCTTAAGTAGAGGTACCACTGTGTGTATATATACACACACACACACACACAGATATATGTATATATTTATACCAAAATGTGTTATTACATGTTTTTATAGCAGTAAGTATCCTGGTGAATCTGACGTTGGCATAGGATGCCCCAGAGTGTAAGCTTTCCAAAGAGCACTCATTGATAACTGTACACTGAAACATTCAAGAATATCGCCTTCTTATTCAAGTGTGTCCAAGAGTGTGACATTTTTGGACAATGCCTGGACATATTCTCTCATAAACATGTGCCAAATACTCATTTGTTGTAGTATTGCTGTGAAATGTTCATCTCAACACGGTAAAACTTACTACTGTAGTCCTATAGTGTTTTTCATCTCTTAATGTGTAGCCTAAAATACTCAGTGCCAGTAACAGTGAGAGTGACTCTGACTGTCCTGGGAAAAAATACAGGGTGTCAGGTTTAAAAAGAGACCAGCCCCATGGATGTACTACAAATGGTTCAAGAACAGCATTCATTTACTTTTATTAAAACATTTAGGTTAAGGTTAGACAAAATTGAACGGAAGTTGTCCTGATTCATTGTTTAGTTGACTTTATCTGAAATTAGAAGCTACATTGCTAGTGCCTAAATGTCAGTCTCCCTAGTATTTTTTTTTTCAAAAGCCCAGTAAATGTGATGAACTGAAAAACGCAGTGAAAAAGGACTGATATGGGACAAGGTGACAAATATCGTTAACAAATGGGTAGTCAGAAGGGACACGCACTGATTGTCACAACCTTTCCCCCAGATCCACATCAGATTCACCTGGTCCCGCACTGTGCAGCTGCAAGTCATGGTCCATCTGCAGTATTCAAGCAATGCTGCTTGCAGTTGCTGGTGCGGGACCAGGTGACAAACTTTCACCTCCATAACCTGGACATTTCTTTCACCACCACGGACTCTGGCTGATCTACCCCCAGGTTTTGTTTGGTTGTAGTTCTGTTTCAGTCTCTGTCTTTGCCTGTGTGTTATTTTTGGTTTAGTTTGTTATTAAATCATTTTTTCCTTCAACACTTGGCATCTGAGTCCTATCTCCACCTCACCCCATCATGACACTGATTGGTTCATTGACTCACGTGTTGACAGTACACTCTTCCATACAGTTCATAAATGGAATAGAATATTTTATTTTCAGTCCCAAATGGTGAAATTAATTTGACTTTTACATGGCTCACAACACATTTACACATTGGAACCTTTTAAAGTGATACTTTTTGATATCTGACTTATTTTCTGAGTGAGCCAGAGTGTAGGAAATGTGTAGAGAAATGTATTTTAATTTCATGCAGTAAAATCAGAGATGGCTGTTGCTAGGCTAATGAAAGTGAATGTCATTGGCGCTAGCTCGTCACTAAAACAGCCATACCCAATCCTCAAAACAAATCGTTATTTGATGTTTCCAATGTGCTCTTGGACTCTGCTCTTTTTTGAGCACTCTTGAATGAGTTCAAGAGCCCTAAAAAAAAGAAGCAGAGAGACTGTTTTTTGGGTTGGAAATAGTTCAACTTTAAGAACAGCACTGTCATAATTCTCTTACTGACCAATCAAAAGCAAGGATGAGGTGGGACAACCACTGAAAACAATGGCAGCATACTTGGACCATCTTGAGCAGTTGATCTTAGTGGTTTCAGACAACCCGTTCCACCTGTCATTTAAGAGGTACCATGACGCTGGTTTAAAAGTGAAGGCATGGAGAGATGTTGCTGTGCCAGTTGGGCTGCCCATATTTACTGATTTATACAGATGGGAGGCCTTTAACATGTGATAAAACCCAATTTACATTTAATCACAGACAAAATCAGATGATCTGAATAAATACAAACACATTTTTAAAATATTTCCTATCTTTCTAAGGATGTTTTATTTTATACTGATGACAGTCCTACTGTCATCAGTATATTCCAATATTCTCATACAATCAGATGTGGAGCTTTATACAAAAAAAGTAGTTTACGTGATTAGAATTAACTTAGAATTTAGTCCATGTGTAAGAGGAGATGCATCCTCACCGTTCCAGAGTTGAGGTATTTTTTCTTCTTTCCTTTCTTCTTTGGATTCACAACCTGAAAAGGACGGGAATGTTACAACATTAATATATTTGAAGATCTTGGAAAGACCAATTCATTCAAATAATAAAGGTCAAATTTACATTTTCTTTTCCTCTTTCAGTATAATAGCCTTTGAATTTTCTCTGAGTTTTTATGAACACCAACATTATCACAGAATTGAATAGTGGAAAATACTAGATTTTAACTTGAAAAATTAAAAATGCACAGGATATATGAGTGATGATGAATCACTTAGGAAAGATTTAACCCAGATCCCACTGGAGACTAAAACCATTTACTGATCTAAAATATTTAATAACTATTGATACATTAATCATATGTAAATCGTGTACCGTATTTTCACGACTATAAGGCGCATATAAACGTCTTAGATTTTTTTCAAAATGTGCAGCGCGCCCTATCGTCCAGAGCGCCCTATCTGTGTGCGGACGTAGTTGAGAACCATGATGCTGCGGACGTGATAGAGAACATCGGTGCGTTAAAAGGGGGGCTTGTGGGCGTGGATCGGGCGTGATTTGTGTATAAAAGAACAGGTATGTGCTTTATGCAGAACATTGCTGTCTTAACAACCCTGAATATGGCAAAGAGACACGCTTACGAAGCTCAGTTTAAGCTGAAGGCTATCAGCTACGCCGAGGAACACGGGAATCGAGCCGCCGCCAGAGAATTTAAAATTAATGAATCAATGGTTCGCAAGTGGAGGAAGCTGGAGAACGAGCTGCGACAGGTGAAAAAAAAGCAGCTGAGTTTCCGCGGACACCTGGCAAGGTGGCCAAAGCTGGAGGAAAGACTGGAGCAATGGATCGTCGAGCAAAGAGCGGGTGGGAGGAGCGTTTTGACGGTCACCATTCGGCTTAGAGCAGTAAAGTTAGCGGAGGAAATGAAAATTCAACATTTCCACGGAGGTCCGTCTTGGTGCTTCTGGTTCATGAAGCGGTGTCATTTCTCCATCCGGAGCAGGACGACGGTAGCGCAGCAGCGTCCGGCGGATTATTGTGAGAAGCTGGCGAACTTCCGCTCTTTCTGCAGCAGACACATCGCCGACAAAAACGTCCAGCCGAGCCACATCACCAACATGGACGAGGTGCCGCTGACGTTTGACATCCCGGTGAGTCACACGGTGGAAAAGAAGGGAACCAGCACGGTAGCGATATGCACAACGGGGTACGAAAAGGCTTTGTTTACCGTTGTGCTCGGCTGCCATGGTAATGGACAGAAACTGCCGCCGATGGTGATTTTTAAGAGAAAGATTTTGCCTAAAGAGACGTTTCCAGCAGGCGTCATTATTAAGGCAAACGAAAAGGGCTGGATGGACGAGGAAATGATGATGGCTTGGCTGAGGCAGTTGTATGTACGGAGACCGGGTGGTTTTTTCAACACATCACAATCGCTGCTGGTTTGTGATTCCATGCGTGCCAATCTCACCGCCGACGTCAAAAAGCAAGTGAAGCAGATGAACGCTACGCTTGCTGTGATTCCGGGAGGTCTGACGAAGGAACTCCAACCGCTGGACATCGGCGTGAACCGGCCATTCAAAGTGAGGCTGCGAGCGGCGTGGGAGCGGTGGATGACCGAAGGAGACCACAGTTTTACAAAGACTGGAAGGCAGCGCCGGGCGAGTTACGCCACAGTTTGTGACTGGATTGTAGCTGCTTGGGCTAACGTGTCTGCTGGCACTATTGTTCGAGCTTTTGCTAAAGCCGGCATCATTTCTGGGGAGCCGCACGGCACGGACTCTGACTCTGACAGTGAGGAACGTGAACCTGTCATGTGTGATTTAGCGCAGCTGTTTAATTCCGACACAGAGGATGAGGACTTCAATGGGTTTGAGTGACTGTTTCCAGTAATGTGCTTGTTTTAGTGTTGTTGTAATTAATACTTAAATAAAGCACAACCAAACTCAGTTTTGCTCCCGATCTATTTTTAAATATGCACGTGTGTGTTGTCAGGCGGGCGTACGTAGCATATGAATACACACAGGGGCGGACGTGTACCGTATATAAAACGTGTACGGTATATAAAACCCGCGCCCTATCTTCAGATGCGCCTTATCTGTGTGTTAAATACAATAATTGCACACATAACTGAGACTGCGCCTTTTCGTCGTGAAAATACGGTATATAATTGCTGTAAAACAGTGTAATGTTTTCATCGTCATCAGATATGACCCATTTGGACATTCAGAGGCTCTGTAGTTACCATGGAAATACCGTCATCTTCTACAACACATCAGTAAAGCCCATGGACTTGGATCAATTGCAGTGGATGAAGACACTTGGTTTATGTTTAGTTAATGACAGATTTTACTATTTTACTGAAACAATTTTTTCTTCAGTTTTCTCTGTTTTGATATAATAACCTATAAATTTACTCAGAATTGATGTGAACATCTACATGATCATCTTATAAAATATAGGGAAAAATATATCATTTACACAAAAATAGGGCAATATTCTGGAACTACCATAAAATCATCACTGGGTGTCTTTACATTAACATAGTGAAAAGTATTTATTAGTCACCACAAAAATACATGCAGATCTTTAAGTGTTCATTCATGCTACCAATTGTGTTGTAAATGGATGGTATTAAATCAGATTTGAAGCCTTTACTTTTACAAAGGTATTTAATTGTATTAGAATTTTTTTTTATTACCACAGGCACTTATTTTACTGGTGACATATGCATTAACTATCGAGAGCTCGAACCATTAATTAATTAATAGAAAATTCCAGTTCTTTTAAACCAAAATCTTCTTCACAACTAAAAAAACCTCCCAAAAACCCAAAACATTCTGTTCAAACAACAATTTCCATGTGAGTTAAATTATTATGTTTTAGTCATACTTGATGCATTGGGTCTCAATGGTCAAATATTACTATTTTGAACAAAAACACAATATAACACAAGCATGTACTGGTAATTCCTTTCATAATGATAAAAATCCTTCCTCCTCCTTCATTAACAGTCTTATAGTGACACAGGAAATGCTTCTAATGAATGCATTCCAAACCCCTGGGTAGATTATTTGCTTTGCATGTATTTAATTGTGTACATCAGGTTTCATGCTGAAAGGGCTTCAAAACTCATATATCAAATATGATACATCTGACGTTATAGGGTTATAGGTAAATACCTAGACATATATGCATGATAGAAGAGGTAGTTTCTATAGGAGTGTCATATGATTACAATTTTTAATCAGAGGGTTGCTATGGATTCATTTTGATTAATCATGATCACACCTCTTTATATCAGTCAATGGTTCTGTTTGTTTTTTTATTATTCAAATTTCCAACAAAATACACAAAGCATACACTAAGAAGAACTAAATAAAATGCAAAGAGAAAATATACAAAACATGATAAAAATCCACTAAAAGTCACAACAAAAAGTAAGTCCTGATTGGATATCCCAGAAGAACACTAACCCCAAATATACCACCAAGTAGACCACCGAGGTAGTGCAGTAGTGGTTCAAGGAATTGAGCTAAACCATCTAGAGAATGTGTGGAGGAGCTTTCATAACAGAGTGATGGTAGGAGAACTTCCAAATGGACCCAGCTGGAGGCTTTGGTCCAGGAAGAGTTGACCAGAACCCCACAGGAGACAGAAGACAGACTGTGAACACTTAGAGGAACCATTATCTAAAACAAAAGCCAATAGACTATTAGGAAAATACTTTGTACTGACAGGTGGTATTTTTTTGGAAATCCACTAATACAAATATCATTTGTTTTTATTCCTTCACTTGTGTTTCACATACAAGTCGGAAAGAAACTGGATGTGATGTTTTATCACAAAAACAAAAAGTCACAAAACATGGCAGGGGTATGAATAATTTTGAGGATGACTGGCTGATATTTCCTTTTTTTTTCTTGTAGAAGTATCGGTCTGTTGCATTGGTTGATAGTCTGTTTTTACCTGTGATGGAGATACCTTGGAGATACTTCTGTCCACACTGAAAAAATTATATTTTTAGTGTAGTAATATTTAGCAACTATTACTATTTTTGTTTTCTAATTATAAGTACAAAACATCTTCTGACATTTGTTATCATTTGACTGAGACAAAAAATAATAAGCTCCAAATATTGGCACCCTGTTTCAATCATTGGCTAAGGCTGATGTAAATAATAATAATAATAATAATAATAATAATAATAATAATAATAATAATAATAATAATAATAATAATAATAATAATGAATCAGTATTGGCCCAAAAATCCATATTGGTCGATCACTAATGCAATTTAAAAAGCTTTGTGTTGATCTGTCTCTGTAATCCAATACATTAAATACTACACTTTCTAGAGGAACAGAGAAAGAATTCAGAGGTGATTAATCTCGCCCAAGATTGGATGGGAGAGATTATTGTAATCACTGTGTGTGTATCTGTGTGTGTGTCCACAGACACATGTAACTCAATGAATACTTGAGATATCACCAGAAAATTACATGGGCATATACATGTATCTAATGCTCATCAGATACAATGATCCATTTGAGTCAAGGTCACCATTTACTAAAAGTTCAAAATCACATTATCACTTATAACTCAAGAACGGAGGGTCACAGAATTTTCAGATTGGCACCAAACAATGGGTTTTTTTTCAATTCCCATAATTGGTGTTATCACCTACGACCAAGTGCTGGGTAAGTTACTTTGAAAACGTAATTAATTACAAGTACTAGTTGTACTTCCCTCCAAAAAGTAATTGCGTTACTAACTGAGTTACTCCACTAGCAAAGTAATTAGTTAGCAGGAAATGTATTTTTGCGCTCCTTTTTTTTTTTTTGCTTCAAAGAAACAAAAAACAGTTAAACAGGGGATTCATCCTTGTTTTGTGATGTTACTTTGGATGTCATTTAAAATGCTTCCTTAATTAATCTATGTGGTACGTCTCGTGCCAGTTTAGAACATTTGCTCAAAACGTGAACACAACACAAAGCTCAAACTTCTATAACAGCTACAGACTGGGACAGTAAGTTGCCACCATGAAACCCAACAGCGCGGTGAATGAGTTGTGTTATACATCTGATGGACCTACTGAAAATGACATAATGGGTGGGCTACGGGCAAAGGAGTTTATGCAGTACTGCAGACTGGTGGTAATCGGTGAGGTTTTTTACACCATATATAGCAGCAGAATTTACTACTACAGTTTAAAATGAGCTTTTATCATAACATCGCTGGACCTCGCAGTGTGACTTGTGTTTAAAAAATAACTGAAGCACCACGGTACGTATGGCTGTATATGTGAGCCGTGACTGACTTCAACCAGTTAATCAGGCTCAGTGATCGGTCAAGATATTGTAATGCATTTTGTCATCCCTAGTCCACGTCTCTACTGAGGCTGTGTTTTGGCGCTTTTTGTTAGTTACATCACCATAGCAACTGATGCGATATAATGTCTTTATGTAGACACACTAGTATGGCCCGGTCCAAACTAGTTCCCCCAAAAACGTCCCAGAATTTCTGATAGTGGAAACATGCCTGTAACGTGTCACATTATTTCCTGAGTAACAGTAACGGTGATACAGTTATAAAGTAATTAAGTAATTACACTGTTACTCGAAATGTGTCTGTGTTAGTATATACTCCCCGCACTGCCTATGACCAATAGTTTTTGAGATCAAAGGAGATCAAAGGTGACGTATCGCAAAATTAACTTGTGTAACACTGTTCGTGTGTGTCAAACATAGCATAGACATATCACGCCATAACTTAGTCAATACTGGATACATTATGATAATATTACACACACTGATGCATATATACATATAATGAAATTATCAATATTGCAAAAGGTCAAGGTTGCAATTAGCAGAAAGGTCAAAATCATATTATTGGCTCTAATTCAAGAACAGGTTGTCATAGAAATTTGAGATTGGCACAAAATAGGGGCAAGATTATGCATTCTTGGAATACTTGTTTGTGAGTGATTTCTATGGTTTGACTAATACAATTAATACATATGACTACATAGCGCTGGAATAATCAATCCAAACTATCAGCCTGAATTGTAACAGACATGTTTTTTGGGCCATACACTGACATCTATTTCAGTCTTGGAATCAGCCTTAAAAAGAGCAGAAACTCCTGAATCCCAAACGCAGCACAGGCTTTTAAATCAGTGTCGTAAGGTCCGATTAAATTATGCCAAGGTTGAAGAGGAAGAAAGGACCACAGGGAAACATACAAATGGCTGGATTTATGCTGTTCTCCTTGGGTCACATTGCAATAAGCACACACAAGGACACATGGGCCAGTGGTGCGCGCACACACACACACACACACACACACACACACATATTTATTACTATGTTTTATGAGGACCAAATTTATAATCAAGTAGACACTGGGTAGTGAGTGAAAACTTCTTTTTTTATTAAAATAAAATACAATAAATAATAATAATAATAATAATAATAATAATAATAATAATAATAATAAATGGAATAAAATAAATGAATAAATACAAAAATAATAATGTAACAATAAAAAATAAATAGAATATATAATAATAATTACAAATAAATAAATAAATAATAAAAAATAGCTCAACTTCTAATACACATTTTGATTTGCACCTATTTCCCTCATGCTTTATGGAGACTTCCTTAAAAAACAATTATTTTTTTTTAAATAAATAGGCTGACCATTTGAATCAGGTACGTTTGGAGAGGGATACATCTAAAACAAACTTGAGGACCAGGGTTAGGTTAGAGGACACATTTAGTCCCAGTATAAGTGATGCATATGTTTACAGTGCTATGCTCACATTGCAAACTACCTTAGACACAGTCACCCGCCTTCAGTTAAAATCTATCCAGATTAGATTAACTTCCCGATGGTACAATGCTGACATGCTCAATTAAACAAGCAACACATAAATTAGAGAGGCAATGGCATTGTGCTAACTCAGCACATTTTTTCAGTGCCTGGAAAAACAGCTTACTAACATATAAGCAGGCTCTGCGTACAGCCAAAATTAGATATTACTTTTCAATAATAGAAGAAAATAAGAATAACCTGAGATTTCTATTCAGCGCTGTAGCCAGGCTAACAATTAGTCACAGCTCAGTACAATCCTCTATCCCACTTACACTCAGCTTCTTGCAATTCTTGACCAAAAAAATCTCAACAATGAGATATAAGAAAAAATCTGCAGACACCAAATACGTTCAGTCTGTGACAAGACCGAGACCATAAAAAATTGGTAAATGTTGCTAACATAGTAAATTTCTAGGCCTGATTCGATATAGTGATACCAGTGATATTAAGATAAGATAAGATAAGATAAACCTTTATTCGTCTCACAGTGGAGAAATTTACAGTTCACAGCAGCAGAAAAAAAATATATTCATCCTCTGTTTGTTTTTGTATAAAAAATATAATCAGAACAAAATTTTCCTCCCATATCACCAAATTCTCATCATGTCAAAATACCTTTAGTTTGATAAAAGGTCTCTATTATAATTTATTTTGTGAGATTGCACTGTTTATATCGATGTATCATTTAGCATCAGTAGAACAAGCCCCCGCTGAACCTAATTTCAGTCACTGATATATGTCACAGTACATCGTTCTATGGCTTTCTATGGTTAACAGCTTTCTACTCACCTCATAGACATTGAACTGGCTTTGCCCTCTGGATAGTTCTCTGTAGCTGGTGCTGAACTCTCCAATAAAATCATGGCTGCACACAGATGTGAGAAGGAAAAGGACAGGCAGGAAGATTAATGGATTGATTTGATTACACTGGGAAATACAATTTTTGGTCTGACAGCTGTTTTTAAATCATTTTGGAGTGCGGAATCCAAAATTTATCTCAGTTTTCCTTTAGCACATCAGGTTTTGAACTATAGGATCCTGTTTTCTTAAAACATATGAAAAATCCAGGTATGTGGTTCTTGTATAACAGAGATGGACAACTCCAGTCCTGCATGTTTTAAATATTTCCCTGTTCAATCACACCCGGAAGCCATTACATGATTATCATTCTTCAGCAGAGCTGGATGATGACCTGATCATTAATTGAATCATGTATGATGGAAAAGAGACATATCTAAAACCAGGGGTGAAAGTGAGCCGGAGCGGGCTAGAACACAGTTCCGGTAAAATATTCATGGCTGCAACGGAGTTCCGTTAAAAAAGGAGGAGAAGGTAGCTGTCAAAATCCCATATTAAGGACCTGTGTCCACAGGATACGTTTTTAGTACTGTCGGTACCAACTTTCAAAACAATGTAGTTAAGCGTCAAGAACACTAAGTGCCTTCAACGCAAAAAAAAAAAATGCTGAGACACTAGGACTGGGCGATTTACCGAGATTTATGATATCTCAAGATGTTTTATCCACTTATGTCCAAATGGGGTTTTCTGGAAAATTCCTCCTAAAATGCATGCCCAAATTAAAACAGTTATAGTTCTGCAATTATCAAGACCAAATTCATGAAACTTCACCTGTGTGAAGATAACACCTAAATGTTTGGACTGTCAACTGTCAGATATCATATATGTGTTACCCAATAACTCTGCTGTGATCAAATACACAGCAGAACATTTTTTAAAAATCTGTCTAGATGGAAAAATATCATTTTAAACTCAATTTAGAGCCTCAAGCTGTGATTTGACAGTGAAAGTGCCAATTATGAATTTGTTGGTCCATTTCTGAACATTTACTGTGTAAAACGTTTGTACAGAAAAAATTATTTTAGTATAATTTTAGTATAATTTGGTCACTTGGAAAGCAACTTAGCCAAATTAATTATTTTTTTTACCTTCTAACTTGATATATGTAACAAAATACTGTTGAATCTGCCGAAAACCGAAGGATTATCTAGAGGCGGAACTAATCTTCAGCTTCGATGATTCCGGTCGGTGGTAGAAAATCGATACACCACTAAGTACTTCCAGTTCACTCAGTGCATCATTTTAAAAAAAGGCGTAACTGCCGAACGGATGGTCCTATCACAATGGTTTAATTTGTGAAAGCATATAGAATCTGCTGGTATTACAGAGTGACTTCGTTTTTATCAGGAGTTTATAGTTCGCCCAATTGAATGGGAATTACACCTGTTGCCCGGCGATGGAACCAGGGTGCTGAGCCGGAGGACTACCGGACTTTCATTCACTGTTTCTACATGCTAATCTATGCTCAACAGACTAAAAACAAGTTTCATCATATTCTACACATGTGTGGACAATAAATCCAGGTGTAATTTTATATCTACGACCGACCTTTGATCCTAAAACACCGAACGTAAGAACCTACTCAGAGCTGTTGTTGTGCAAAACGAAATCCTTCTTTTCTAAGTATTTTTGTTATAACTCGGTAAATATTCATCATTCTTCATTTTGAAATGGATTACACCATTAGAATCCTTGAAGTGTTGGCTTGGTATTGCATGTATTCTGAAATATAATGTGATACTGTAACGGACCGCGGAGAACCCAAGTGCAAAACAGGAGGCGTGCGTAAAAGTCCAAGCAGTATTTATTTCTCACACAAACCAGTAATACAATACAGATGAGTGAGGTAAAGTCCCCTTTAAAGTCTCTCAGGGCTGGAATGTACTTATCCAGACGGAGCACGGGTGATCTCCTCGGGTCTGAGAGCGAGACCGGATTCGGGTCGGTTCCGGTCCTAGGTCGGGGCTGGCGGTGGGTCTTGTAGTCGGGGTTCGTTCCGGGGTCAGGGCAGGCAGCTGGTATCAGGGTCGGTGTTCGTTCCAGGGTCAGGGCAGGCGGCGAGAGGCGTAACAGGTTCCGGTCCAGGTTCGGTAACAACAAAAGCAGGCAGGGATCACAGGCAGAAAACAGAGGTCAGACAGAAACGGGACTGGTACACGGAACATGGGAAACACAAGTTGCGGGAAAATCAGAGGAACAGGTCATGATAATCTGGCACAGAGTCAGGTCTGAATGCAGACTTTATACTCCTCACCTGATGAGTTCAGCTGCTCTCACCAGGTGAGTTGTATCAATAATTGGCCAGGAAGACAGAACAGGGTGAAAGGTGAAACACAGGGCAGAGACGCAGAGCAGAAAAAACACACAGACAGGACAGAAAACAGAAAGCACAGGGAACGGAACATGACAGAACCCCCCCCCAAGGAACGTCTCCTGACGTTCCACAAACAAAACACAGAACACACAAACAAAACACGACACGGGAGGGCGGTGGGGGATCCGGGGGAGGGCTAGAACTCTTCAGAGACATCCGAGCTCATCTCAAGGTCCTCCTCCTCGTGGTTCTCCCAGGTCATTTCCTCCGCATCCGACCCATCCCCTGGAGGGAGTACCCCTTGATGTTCAGACATCCCCTCCTCCTCTTCGTCCATGGGGACCTCTGGCTCCTCTACTTCGCTTGATGAAGGGTCTGGGATGTCAACAGGGGGTAGCCTCCGGCGTCTGGAGTTGGTGGGTTGTCCTGGGTGAGAGGCGTGAAACTGATTAATGAGTCTTTTGTCAAGGATTTGTCGGGCCGGTACCCAGGTCCTCTCCTCAGGTCCGTTACCCCCCCAGTCAACCAGATACTGAAGGCCTCTCCCCCACCGTCTGGATCGAAGTAGCCTCCGGACTGTGTAGGCTGGTGCGCCATCAATCATCCTGGGGAGAGGTGGAGACTGGGAGGGAACCATTAGCGGGCTCAGGGAGACAGGCTTGATCTTGGATATGTGAAATGAAGGGTGTATCTTTAAGGACCGGGGAAGGGTTAATCGCACAGCTACGGGGTTGATTATTTTTTCAATTGCGAACAGGCCGATAAATGTGGGAGAGAGTTTTCTAGACTCTACCCATAGGGGAAGGTCCTTGGTGGATAACCAAACCTTCTGTCCCACCTTATAAGTGGGCCCCAGGGACCTTTTCTTGTTGGCCTGAACTGCTTGCCTCTTTACAGATTGCAGCAAGGAGGCCCGAGCGTCTCTCCAAACTCTCCTACAGTTCTTAAGGAAGGATTCTACAGAGGGAGAACAAGAGTTAATTTCAGAGTCAGGGAACAGGGGAGGTAGGTAACCATTACCCACCTCAAACGGGGCCAGGCCGGTAGAAGAGTTGACCAGAGTGTTATGCGCATATTCCACCCATAGGAGTTGTTTGGACCATTGTCTGGGGTCCTTAGACGTCATGCACCGAAGCAGGGACTCCAATTCCTGATTGGCTCTTTCAGATTGTCCGTTGGTCTGGGGATGGAAACCTGAAGAGAGATTTACCGAGGCCCCAATGAGGTGACAAAACTCCCTCCAGAAGGAGGAGGTAAATTGTGGGCCCCAATCGGATGTGATCTCGGAGGGAAGTCCATGTATTCTAAAAACATGTTGGAAAACGGTCTGAGCCGTCTCCTTGGCTGAGGGAAGTTTGGGCATGGGGACAAAATGGGCCATCTTACTAAATCTATCTATTATGGTGAGAATCACCGTATTACCCTCTGAAGGAGGCAGACCAGTGACAAAGTCTAGAGCGATATGGGACCACGGACGATGGGGTATAGGTAGAGGCCGGAGGTGTCCTGCAAGCATGTTCCAGGAGAACTTATTCTGAGAGCAGACGGGACAGGCATTAACATATGTGGTGACATCCTCTTTTAATGAGGGCCACCAAAATCTTCTCTTTACCACTTCCAGAGTTCTATTGATACCTGGGTGGCAGGTCAGGTTGGACCCATGGAGCCACTGTAACAGTTCGCTTCTGAAACGAAGAGGAACAAACAGGTATCAGGACAGTTGCTGGGCCCAGGTTCATCCTCTAATGCGGCCTTTATCCTTTCCTCCACATCCCATCTAATGACGGTGACCCTGGCTGAGAATGGATTCTGGAGCTCCCTCCTCTTCCTCCGAGGAAAGAAACTGTCGGGATAGGGCGTCAGGCTTAATATTGCGGGACCCTGGGCGGTAGGAGAGACAAAAACTGAGACGATTAAAAAACAATGACCATCGGGCTTGCCTGGAGTTGAGCCTCTTGGCGGTTCTTAAGTACTCCAGGTTCTTATGGTCGGTCCAAACCATGAATGGCTTCTTAGCTCCCTCCAGCCAGTGTCTCCACTCCTCGAGAGCCAGTTTGACCGCCAGTAGCTCCCGATTCCCTATATCGTAGTTCCTTTCTTCCGGAGACAACCGTCTAGAACAGAAGGCACAAGGGTGCATTTTGTTATCAGAATTATTTCTCTGAGATAGTACGGCCCCAACTCCAATACTGGAGGCATCAACCTCCACCTCAAACTGTCTGGCGGGGTCAGGAAATTGGAGGATGGGGGCTGAACTGAAGAGAGCCTTCAACTTTCGGAAGGCCAGGTCTGCATCTTGGTTCCACCGGAAAGAGACCTTGGAAGAGGTTAGAGCGCTAAGGGGAGCAGCGATAGTGCTATAACCACGAATGAACCTGCGGTAAAAATTAGCAAACCCCAGGAATCGCTGGAGCTGCTTACGGGTCTCAGGGATCGGCCAATCGGTTACTGCAGCTACTTTGGAAGGGTCCATTCGGAGCTGGTTCTGACCCACAATGTATCCCAGGAACGAGACCGTTGGAACGTGGAAATCACATTTTTCAGCCTTGACGAATAATGAGTTCTGGAGGAGCCTCTGGAGAACCTGCTGAACGTGATGAACGTGCTCCTGTTCAGAACGAGAGAAAATCAAAACGTCATCGAGGTAAACAAATACAAACTGATTCAACATATCTCTTAAAACCTCGTTGATGAGGTTCTGGAACACGGCAGGAGCATTAGTCAGCCCAAAAGGCATGACCAGGTATTCATAATGTCCCGATGGTGTATTAAATGCAGTCTTCCACTCATCTCCGTCCCGAATGCGTACCAGATGGTATGCATTCCTTAAATCCAGTTTAGTAAAGATGGTGGCCCCTTGAAGGAGTTCAAAAGCAGAGGAGATGAGTGGCAGTGGGTATCGGTTTTTTACTGTGATATCATTCAAACCCCTGTAGTCAATACAGGGTCGCAGTGTCTTATCTTTCTTATCCACAAAGAAAAACCCCGCTCCCGCCGGAGAGGAGGAAGGTCAGATGATACCTGCAGCTAGGGCATCATTAATATAAGTGTCCATAGCTTCCCGTTCTCGGGCGGAAAGCGAGTATAGTCTCCCCTTGGGGGGGGAAGTACCTGGTAAGAGGTCGATACAGGAGTCATACTCTCGATGAGGAGGTAGAGATGTCGCCTTGGTCTTGCTGAACACCTCCTTGTAGTCCAGGTACACGGGTGGAACATTGTTCAGGTCTAACGGAGTGGGTGAAGGTGCTGGTCTTGCAGCCGGATCATTCTGCTGGAGACAGAGGGATTGGCAGTTCTTACCCCAAGCTTAGTAGGGTCCCGTTCTGCCAATCCAGGTGCGGGTTATGCCGGCGGAGACATGGGTAAACTAGTATGACTGGAATCTCAGGTGAGTCTAGGACAAAAAAATTAACAGTTTCAACATGGTTGCCAGAAGTAATCATAGACACCGGCTCAGTCTGGTGTGTGATCTTGGCCAGAAGATGTCCATCCAAAGCATGGGCCACTATGGGTTCCCTAAGGGAACTGACGACAATCCCTAACTGTTTAATTAGTTCCGCATCCATAAGGTTGCTGTCAGCCCCTGAATCAATGAATACGGATTGCGTGATGGGTTCACCCTTGGGTCGGAGTTGTACATGGAACAGGGGTCGAGAAATGGGGGCAGCGGAAGTGGACCGGCTCAGCAGAATGCCCCCCTTTAATGCTGAGCCTGGTCTTTTAACGGACATTCCCGAATGAAGTGTCCAGTGCCGCCGCAGTACAGACAAAGGTTCTCCTTACGACGATGGTCCCTTTCCTGCTGGGTTAGCTTGGTTCGACCCATCAGTCTGGATTCCCCTTCAGTAGTCTGCGAACTGCGGGGTGAAGCGGATGACGTCCTGGAAGAATAGCTTGATTCTCCTCTCTCCCTCCTTCGCTCCCTCAGCCGATTGTCCAGCAGGATGGTCAGACGTATTAGCTCCTCCAGGGAGGTGGGGTCATCTCGTAACGCTAACTCGTCCTTGAGTTCAGCGTTCAGACTCCTGCGGAACAGAGCTCGTAGCGCTTTATCCTCCCATCCACAGTCAGCTGCTGCAATATGGAAGGTGATAGCGTACTGAGCAACCGGGGCGTCACCCTGTCTTAAAGACAGCAACCTGGTCTCTGCCTGTCGGGATGATCAAAAACCAACAACATTTCGTTAATCAATTGGTCATAGTCTGTCCGAAGATCTGGACGCTGGGTAGACACAGCCAGGGCCCATGCTGCTGCCTGTCCAGAGAGTAAACTCATAACAAAAGCTGACTTAGACTCACTTGTGGCGTAGCTGAGTGGTTGTTGGCTAAAAACCAGTGAGCATTGGTGGAGGAACTGACCGCATAAACCCAGGTCACCCTGATACCTGACTGGGGTGGGCATGTGGGGTTCCCGGGATGAACTGCTGGCCGCCGGAGTTGTCACCAGAGAGGAAACAGAGGGGGTGGTGATGACTGGGGTCGGCGCAGTGGTGATCCCCGCTGAAGGAACCCCCGCTGGCGGAGTCTGCGGAGAGAGCCGCGTATCCATGGAACGTAGCTGAGCCCGGACCTCCGAGATGGCTGATCCAAGCTCCTTCATTCCTGTAGCTAAAACATTCAGAGCCTCACTGTGCTGAGTAGTTACTTCGCCCTGACTGCGAACTGCTTCTAATAAAGCCTCCAGTTCTGCTGGGTTCATGTTGGCCAGATTATACTGTAACGGACCGCAGAGAACCCAAGTGCAAAACAGGAGGCGTGCGTAAAAGTCCAAGCAGTATTTATTTCTCATACAAACCAGTAATACAATACAGATGAGTGAAGTAAAGTCCCCTTTAAAGTCTCTCAGGGCTGGAATGTACTTATCCAGACGGAGCACAGGTGATCTCCTCAGGTCTGAGAGCGAGACCGGATTCGGGTCGGTTCCGGTCCTAGGTCGGGGCTGGCGGCGGATCTCGTAGTCGGGGTTCGTTCCGGGGTCAGGGCAGGCAGCTGGTATCAGGGTCGGTGTTCGTTCCAGGGTCAGGGCAGGCGGCGAGAGGCGTAACAGGTTCCGGTCCAGGTTCGGTAACAACAAAAGCAGGCAGGGATCACAGGCAGAAAACAGAGGTTGGACAGAAACGGGACTGGTACACGGAACACGGGAAACACAGGTTGCGGGAAAATCAGAGGAACAGGTCATGATAATCTGGCACAGAGTCAGGTCTGAATGCAGACTTTATACTCCTCACCTGATGAGTTCAGCTGCTCTCACCAGGTGAGTTGTATCAATAACTGGCCAGGAAGACAGAACAGGGTGAAAGGTGAAACACAGGGCAGAGACGCAGAGCAGAAAAAACACACAGACAGGACAGAAAACAGAAAGCACAGGGAACGGAACATGGCAGATACTAAATTACTTTGTATAGAGAGTACACCGTCATACATATTTTTTCACATTCCTATTTACATACTCGGCATTATAATTGTGTTTGAGTGAGAAAAAAATGGTTGATATGGCATTGTAGCCTAAAGTCTCACCTTTCCAATGATATATAACATATGAATATTAAACAGGATTTCACACTGGGGTTAGGGTTAGAAGGAGCCAGGCAGCAGGTGAAGTGAGATGGGTCCCCGTGATTAGGGAACCTGGGGGGGAAGTGGATCGAGAAAGAATTTGGCATATCGAATATCTTGAGATAATACTCTTAATGAATAAGATTTTCCTCCACTGTGCTGTGCAGCTGTCCGCCCCGCCTCCTCCCCTCACATGTAAGAGGCGTGTGTGTGTTGTTAACTCATTCAAACATGGAGGTGCGCAAAGAAAGGCTGAATTTGTATCCAAAGAAAAGAAGGGATTTAAACCGTCAGATGAGGAGCAGAAACACGTATTTTGCAGAGAATGTAAGAAATTGTTGCCATCCATGAGAGCACTATGAACCTCTTCATACAGCATACAGCATTTCCGGGACTCTTGGGTATTTCAGACCCATTTCCTGCCCCCTCCCGTTTTGTAATTTCTCCCAGTAATCTCCCGTAATCTATTAGGTCTGAATGTCAAAAACTAAATCTCAAGACATATCATTTGGCTGTTCTTCAGTTGCCACAGATCATGTATGGAAGGTATACATGTCATTTGTTGACTATCTGACAACTTGATGCGTCGTTGATCTGTGCGCAGGTTAAACCCCCTACCCCGGACATTAACACACACACAGGCCAAGTATGGCAGCTCAGTTTTAATGTCAGAAAGCAAAAAACATTAAAATGTTTGAAGATTCTCAGTCAAGTTAAATCGAACCATGGTATATATCTCTCAACCTGTGTGTGTGTGTGTGATTTAAGTGAAAATGAATAATGTTAATGAGAATTCAACATAACAAAAGCTGAAGCAGATTAATGTGCTAAGTAATGTGTCATTTCTTTCTTTGTTGAAGTTACTATGTGTTTGTTGTTATGGTTTGTTGTCTATGTATGTGATATTGGGGCTATGGGGGCTGCGGTTGTGTGGGGAATAGACGCCCAAAAACTGTAACAAATTGCCCAAAACTGAGTAAAAACTGTAAAACTCTGTCAGTGGTCTGTAACCTTTGGGCGTGCACTTTTGTGTGTGTGTGTGTGTACAGTTCTGGCAAGACTTTCAAGCCACTTTCACCTCTGGAAATTACTAAGTAAAAGTACTTCATTACTGTACTTAATGATAAGGTTTCAGAAACAAGATGGGCCCAGAGGCGAAACTCAGAAGCACAAGTACAGCTTTAAGATGTTTATTGACAAAATAGTAATGTGTTGACGGATGCAGTGCTGTTCTGAAGATCACCAAGTCTAACAGCAACTGAGGGGCAGGGCAAAAGAATCATCAACAGGCTGGCAGAGACCAAAAACAGAAAATTTGCACAGGGAGAGTCCAAAAAAACTATACTAGAAACCGGGTATAGGTCAAACCGTGGATCCAGAAATCACAACGGGACCTAAGAGGTCTAGACAAACTCTTGCTCAGGGATGTGCACTGGATAATCGGTAACTTGAGGCACAAATCAGGCAACAAAACAGACAAGGCATTGACAGCAGACGTGGACCATGAAACTCAAAACCATCATACACCGGCATGAACAACACAGGACAAAGACCGCTCATTTAATCAGACAAACATACATGAGGAATTTAAATAGGACACAAACAGATATAATACATGAGGCTAAATTAAATGGGACAAGACAACACCAGTGACAGGAAGTAAAATGAGATGAAGTGAACATGAACTAACATGACAACAGACACTAACAATGACAGAAAAAACAGGAAGACAAACAGAAATGCTACTACAAAACAAGACACTAAGATTCCTGAAGGATGGACTCCGGACAGCCAGACAGGATACTACCAATGAAAACCCTTGATTAATTCTGGATCCTGTATATACGAGGCCGGGATCCAAGACCTCTCTTCAGGACTGTACCCCTCCCAGTCCACCAGATATTGGAATCCTCTTCCTCTATTTTTCCAAATAGACTCAAAATGTCTATATTTTAATTTAAGAATGTTGTTGTTTTTCAGTCGGGCCAGACATAAAGGACATTTCATTCCACTGAGTACCTGTCTGGTATATGTTGATTACAATAAAGGAATCTTGAATCTTGATTCACTAGGTCTGGACTGGATGAAATGCTTCACTGTGTATATGGGTCCTCCCGTAGTCATCCAAGGAGGAGGGGGGGGTGCAAGGCGCTCTCCTGTACAGGCTTGACCTGACTTATATAAAAAGTAGGGTGTACTTTCATAGTCCTGGGTAATTTAACAATTTTTGAGACAGGAAATGGTCCAATGAAATGAGGAGCCAATGTCCTGCATTCAGCTTTCAAGGGTAAATGTTTTGTTGACAGTCATACGTTATGACCCACCTTGTAATATGGTTTAGGTGTCCTATGTTGATCCACCGCCCTCTTCATCATCTCCTGATTTGCGCGTCAGGTTGTTCTTGGCCCACATGCACACCCTCTTCTTATGCCAAATCCAGGAGAGTGCTGACAGCACCACAGAAGGTGTTTTTGTCTGTGGAAACAGAGGGGTAGGAAATCCAAAGACAATATGGAACAGCAAAAACCCTGATGAGGTGCTTGGTAAGGTGTTATGGGCCAGCTCCACCCACATAATATTGGCCACCCCGGTAGTAGGGTTTTAAGCCACCAGACATCTTAATGAAGTTTTGAGCTCCTGATTCATCTGTCTGTTTGTCCATTGCTCTGACAATGACATCCTGAGGACAAGTTGACAGTGGCTCCTATGAGAGGGCAAAACGCTTTCCATAGTTATGAGATAAACTGGGGTACCCTATCCGAGACCACATCTGAGGGAAATCCACTAGCCTTAAATACCTCCTTGAGCATAGTTGAGGCTATTTCCTTGGCTGATGGCAGCTTGGGGAAAATGATGAACTGGACCATCTTGGAGAAACAATCCACCAACATACTCTGGACATTCCCGAAGATGGAGGAAGTCCTTTGACAAAGTCAAGAGAGATGGGAGACCATGGTCGAGTCAGTACCTTAAGTGGCATAAGTCGTCCCATAGGTGGCAGTCTTGATGTAGCACAGGTGACACATGCTGCTATATATTCAGTTACATTGAACTTCATCTATGGCAACCAGAATCTTCTTAGGATACTCATTATGGTCCTGAGACTTCCTGGATGGCAGGTGAACCTGGAGGCATGTACCCAGTGGATTCCCTCCCCTTTCAAATGCCAACAAACCTGACTGGGTGTTAGCAGGCATTGTTGCATTCAGTTTCTTTGACAAGAATGCACAGGGGTGCATTTTACCGGTCTCCAGTGAGCATTAAGACAGGACAGATCCCACTCCCATCTCTGATGCAGCCACTTCTACAATGAACTGTAGGGAAGTGTCTGAAAAATGGGAGCCGAGGTAAACATGTTTCTTATTGAGCACATCTTCTGCTGCAGTGTTCCATATGAATAGTGATTTGGCTGATGTTAATGAATGTAGTGGTGCCATAACCTGATTGAATTCCTTGAGGAACTTCCTGTTGAAGTTTGTGAATCCCAGGAAGCATTTGACCTATTTGTAGAGGTGAGTGTTGGCCATTCTTCTACCACTTTCACCTTGTCAGGATCTATCTGGATCTTTCCTCCTGAAATACAGAATACAAGGATCTGGGCCAAAGTCTTGTGAGTTAATTTTCCAGGAGTTTGCTGAGTACTTGGTGTACATGGTACTGGTGCATCTTTATATCTGGGGAAAACACCAATTCAATTCAATTCAATTCAATTTTATTTATAAAGCCCTAAATCACAACAAAATCGTCTCAAAGGGCTTTACAAAAACACAATCAGCTACAGAAATACATGAAAAAGTCCCAGGCATCCCCTGTCCTTAGACCCTCCTTCTTGGCAAGAAAAAACTTCAAAACCCAGTGGGAAAAAGAAGAAATCTCGAGGAGAACCACATTGAAGGAGAGATCCACTCCCATGGACGGACAGGCTATAGATGAACGTCCATGTATAAATGCAGGAAGGGGGGCTGGTCCAGACAGGCAGGGGCGGTGGTCCGGGGTCACAGAATATCATCAAGGTAAACAAATACACAGACATTCAGGAACTCACGTAATACATCGTTTTCCAAGGTTTGGAGGACTGCGGGAGCGTTAGTGAATCCTAAGGCATAACCAAATATTCAAAGTCTCCAATAAGGTTATTGAACCTTGTCTTCCATTTTTCCTCTTGTCTTATAAGGACCAAATGTTAAGCACTGTGAAGATCCAACTTGGTGAATATTTTAGCATCCTGAAATTCCTCAAAAGACGACAAAATTAGAGGCAGAGGGTAACGATCACGGATTGTAATGTCATTGTGGCCTCTGTAGTCTATGCACGGTCTTAATGATTTTTCCTTTTTATCCACAAAAAAGAAACCAGCTCCTGCTGGTGAGGACAACCACTTTATAAGTCCTGTAACCAATGAGTCATTGATGTAGTGATGTACTCACAGCCTTGGTTTCAGCTTGAGATAATTAAAATAATCTTCCCTGGGGTGGTGAGGTTCCAGGGCAAAGATTTATGGCATCATAGGGTCTGTGGGGCAGAAGCTTAGTAGCCTTGGTTTTATTAAACACTTGTTTCAGGTCATGGTAACATGGAGGGACCTTGTCAATGGCTGGAAATTCAGATTCTGTAGATTTATATTGAGTAGTGGCAATATGTTTGTGTTAGAAAAAAAAACCTTATGAAAAACATCTTGCCTTACAATCATCTCAACAGAAAGTCACTTCTCCAGACTGCCGATTTAACTGCGGATTGTGTTTTAAGCCATGGAAGGCCTAAGATTAGTGGCTGGTAGATGGATGGATATACATGAAAATTTGTTTTTTCAGTATGATGATCGGAGATTTGCTTTGGTCAAAAAGGGAGTGTGATGTTTTACCCTCCATAAACGTGATCCAGCCACTGCAACAGCTTCCAATGGGGAGGATAGTTGGATGATTTGCAGGTTTAGCTGTTTTGTCAGATCCAGACTGATGAGATTGGTGTCGGCTCTTGAGGCGATCAAAGCCTCCTGTTGAATATAGGAAAGGTGGAGAAGATAGCTCCACGGAAGGATGAATGCGAGAGTCCTGGTTCATGGCTATAGAACCACAACATAGCTTTAATGTCCTTTCATTCCACCATTATTAAGGATCGACCGATACAGGTTTTTTAATGGCCGATGCCAATACCGATTTTTTTCTATCACCCTTGGTTGATGGCCAATATGGACTGCCGATTTACTTAAGCTGATATTTGGGGCCAATATGGGTAAAAAAATAAATAGATGAATAAATAAACAAATACAAATAGTCCAGGTCTCAAGTAAAAATAAATATTTAACACTAACAAATAAAATTAAAAAACAAGTTGAGGTAGCACTTATGACATTTAAACAACCTGTAAAACATAAAACACTTCATTATATTTAAAACAATTGCAAACATGTAACATTGTGCACATTAGGAGAGCAAATTTCACTTTGAAATTCAGTATTATGCAGTGTGCACTGTGGACAATATGTTCCTTGTTTGTAACGTTACTTGTTTTAAATATTTTATGTTATACAGGTTGTTTAAGAGCTGCAAGAGACTTTATTTTTGCAAAAAAATACAAAGATATTTTTATCTTGGACATTACTCAGTTATTAGAATGGGTCAAAATGCATGTTTTGTATTGCCGTTTACATTATTTTAGTAGAGCCATTTTCACTTTGAAATTTAGTATTGTGCAAGCAGCAATAATTGTGCATTGTATGCACTTTGAGCCGCTCTTTGTATTTTTTGTAAAAATAAAGTGTGTTGATATTTTGTAAACAACCTGTATAGCATACAATAAATATTTAGACAATTAAAGTTACTGACAAGTAACATATTGTGCACAGTCCACAATGATTATTTTCAAAGTGAATAACAGCAATACAAAAAAAATTTTAAAACAAAAAAAACAAAAAAACAATCGTATGACTGGAAACAAAAGGGCGCATGCGCACGCAGCGACGGGCAGCAGGTGAAAGTTTGGCGTCCTGTGTTTGTCCTTTTTAAGTGTTTTTATTTGTTCTTAAGTTGTACTCTTTGGTCGAGTGAAAGCCTTTAAAGTGCTTTTAGTTCCACTAACTGAGATAACGCCATGGATCTCTTTTATTTCGTCGAGTTTGGTCTTCTTTTACTGTGCTGGCTTGTTCCCCACGAAGTGAAAGGGTGAGTCAGCTGAGGACTCACCCACACCAGACATGATCTGTTACAGCTGAACGGATCACATGGTGGTACGGACCTCACCAAACGGTTACAGAATTTTATATTGAAAGATTTAAATGGAAAGAAAGGCAATAAAAAGAGGAAAAGAATGAGACGTGGAAGAGTCAAACTACGCCTGAGGAAATGGCAGCCCAGCCGAACTCCTCTTCCCTCTGTCATCCTGGGAAACGTCCAGTCCCTGAGGAACAAGATGGATGAACTCCAGGGGAACGCCAGGTTCCAGAAGGACTTCAGGGACTGCTGTGTGATGGCCTTTACAGAGACATAGGTGACGGAGCAGGACCAGGATGCCGACCTAACAATCGACGGATTTGGAGCTACCGGAGCCCCAAATTTTATCATGGGTGATTTTAATCATGTTTCTTTGAAAACTACCCTGAAAAACTTTCATCAGTATGTATCCTGTCCAACCAGACGGGATAAAATATTGGACCTTTGTTACGGGTCAGTGAGGGATGCTTATAAATCCCTTCCTCTCCCCCCTTTGGGATCTGCTGACCACAATTGTGTGCATCTCCTGCCCACCAACAAGACTGTTTTAATACGGGAGAAAACAAAGACTAAAGACATTGAAATGCGGTCAGAGGAATTTGTGCTCTGCCTGCAGAAATGTTGTAAATGTACAGACTGGGATGTTTTTATTGTGTCTTGTGGGGATGATCTGGATGCTTTGGTGGATGTCACCAGCTCTTATGCTGCTTTCTGTAAGGAAATGATCATACCCCAGAAGCGTGTTAAAGTGTACCCTAATAATAAGCTGTGGGTCACAAAAAATGTTAAATCCTGTCTGATAAACAAGAAATTTGCTTTCAAAAATGGGGCCATCCCTGACCTTCAGTCAGCTACCAAATATGTGAAAATTTAGATTTTGAAAGCAAAACCACATTATAAAACCTCTCTTGAAAATAAAATGGCAGCAAATAATCTAGGTTGTACATCGACATGTTTGAAAACAATCGCAGGCCTTCAAAATTCACAGAGCAGCAGGCACACCATTTTAGACGGTTTTAATTCAGACAGAGAATTTGCAAATGCTCTTAACAGTTTTTATGTTAGTTTTATTCTTTTGATTTTAGCAAGGATATTTTAGATTTGAAACAGGACTTGAAGGACACGCAGCACTTTACTAATGAACTGAGTGAAGTTAGAAAGGCCTTAAGTTCAGTAAAAATGAACAAAAGCCAGGGTCCGGACGACCTCAGTGGTCATCTTATTAAATCATGTGCAAATGAACTCAGTCCTGTGTTTCACACTATTTTTAATAAGTCCTTGCAGACACAGCATGTGCCCTCTCTCTGGAAGGATGCTGTCGTGGTTCCTGTCCCCAAATCCAGCCGTAAATCTTTTTCTTGAAAGTTGGAGGCTCTTCTTCTGTCTCTTCAGTGGCCTTTTCCTCTTCGAAAAGAAACTTTCCAAAGACATCTGTTTTTTTACTTATTTTGCTAACATGTGGGTTACATTTTTGGCATTCAAGTGACAGAAGCTGTGTTTCCATTCGTTTTTCACAAAACAATATCTATATTCCTCAAATTTCGACAAAGTATATTTGTGTTTGACGGTTGTTCTAGGCACGTTCTCTCATGAAATATCATCCCATGACATTTCACTGCTGTCACCTTTGGAGCTTCAAATCACTTGACCGCAATGTCACCCTGATATTAGCATGAATGAATCGGCTAATTCTCTCGTAAGTAAAAGTCCCTGGCGAACTCTTTGAAGACCCTAACATGTAAAACAAACCACCTGTCTCACATTATAAGGGTCTGTACATGTGGTCCCTACATTGTCAGACCAAAATATTAAGTGGAAATATGCTTTAGATGTGTTTAAATGATAACCGCGATTTAGCATGTAATAGCATTAGCATGAATGAATCGGCTAATTCTCTCGTCAGTAAAAGTCACTAGTGAACACTTTAAAGGCACTAACATGTAAAACAAACCACCTGTCTCACATTATAAGGGTATGTATATGTGGTCCCTACATTGTCAGACCGAAATATTAAGTGTAAATGTATTCTGCAGTTAACAACAAATTCTAAGCAGTCAATGGTTGTGTATATATATATATATATATATATATATATATATATATATATATATATATATATATATATATATATATATATATATATACAGTAGTAATGCATTTAGTGACCTACTAGACGGATTAGGCTTTATCCAAAATGTTAATAAACCAACCCACATTCACAGACATACTCTCGATCTGATCTTAACACTTGGTGTTGAAATTAATGACCTCGTCGTTTTTCCCCATAATCCCATACTCTCAGATCACTTTTTAATGACCTTCCAGGTTTTGTTCGAGGATATTTCCACCTCGATGATTAAAACGCAAATGAAAAGGATACTATGTGACCATGCTGTCTCAAAGTACAAAGAGTTAATTCAGTCAGTAATTGTGCCTGTGTCATGTGATTATGTAAAGGACACATTTAGTCCCAGTATAAGTGATGAGTTAGTCGATAGTACCATGCTCACACTACAAACTACGTTAGATATAGTTGCCCCCCTTAAGTTAAAAACTACTAAGATTAGATTAACCTCCCCATGGTACAACGCTGACACTCCCTCCATTAAACAAGCAACACGTAAATTAGAGAGGCAATGGAGGCGATCCAACTTAGAAGATTCTCTCAATGCCTGGAAAAATAGCTTAATAAAGTATAAGCAAGCTTTGCGTACAGCCAAAACTAGATATTACTCATCCATAATAGAAGAAAACAAGAATAATCCTAGATTCCTCTTCAGTACTGTAGCCAAACTGACAAACAGACACACCTCCGTGGAACCAGTTATTCCATCCACGCTCCATTCTGATGATTTCCTGCAGTTCTTTAACAATAAAATATCAACTATTAGAGAGAAAATAGACACATTTCTCCCAAACATTAGATCAGAAAAAGTAGCGCTTTCAAACCTAGGCCCTTTAATAAACCCCTCTGTAACACTACATAATTTCACAAATCAGCCACCTGCCTCTTAGATCCAATCCCAACAAAGCTTTTTAAAGAGATTCTGCCCCTAATTATTAGCACTGTCCTAAATATAATTAACACTTCATTAATTACTGGATATGTGCCGCAGTCATTTAAATATGCTGTTATTAAACCAATTCTGAAAAAGCCTACCTTAGATCCTGACATTCTAGACAATTCTAGGCCTATATCCAATTTGTCCTTCCTGTCAAAGGTTTTAGAACGAGTAATAGTTAAACAGCTGTGCCAATTCCTGCAGGATAATAGTTTATTTGAACAGTTTCAGTCTGGCTTTCGTGCCCATCATAGCACTGAAACAGCGTTAGTTAAAGTTACTAATGACTTATTATTAGCCGCTGACATCGGATTAATATGGGTCCTGGTGTTATTAGACCTTAGTGCAGCCTTTGACACCATTGACCACAGTATCTTAGTGCACAGATTAGAATGTGATATAGGTATTAGAGGAGCAGCCCTCTGCTGCTTTAAATCATATTTATCTAATCGCTACCAATTTGTTCACATCAACCAACAATCATCACAGTCCTCCAGAGTTAATTATGGCATCCCCCAAGGGTCAGTCCTTGGGCCTATTTTGTTTTACACTATATATGCTCCCTTTAGGTAACATCATTAGAAATCATGGCATTAATTTTCATTGTTATGCGAATGACACACAGCTATATTTATCGATTAAACCTGATCAGACCAGACAAATAGATAAACTAAGTACTTGTGTCCAAGATGTAAAGACTTGGATGAGTGACAATTATCTTTTATTGAACCCTGAAAAAACTGAAGTCGTTATAATTGGTCCTAAAAATGCGAGAGACTCCCTAACTGACCAGATAGTTACTCTGGACAACTTAACTGTAACACCCAGTGCCACAGTTAAAAATTTAAAATTCTGTCTAAAACTACTGCAGAAAAATTAATTCATGCATTTGTTACATCACGATTAGATTATTGTAACTCCTTACTTGTAGCGTGTCCTAAATATTCCCTAAAAAGCTTCAACTGGTTCAAAATGCAGCAGCAAGATTATTAACAGGATCAAATAGAAGAGAACACATCACCCCTGTGCTCCAAACCCTGACCCCTGACCCCTAACCCTATCACCCCTGTGCTCCAAACCCTTCATTGGCTACCAGTTGAGTCTAGAATTGAATTTAAAATGCTCCTCCTTACATATAAAACCATTAATGGTATGGGCCCCTCTTATCTTAAAGATGATCTGGTTCCGTACCAGCCCAATAGAACCCTTCGTTCTCAGAATGCAGGTTTATTGAAAGTTCCTAGGGTTTCTAAAAGTACAGTAGGAGCTAGAGCCTTTAGTTATCAGGCCCCTGTCTTATGGAATCAGCTTCCCTTTAATATTAAAGACGCCGACACAGTCTCTACATTTAAAATTAGGCTGAAAACATTCCTGTTTGAGAAAGCCTATGGTCAGGTTAGTTAAAAATTATGTGATGTATGAGTCACAGTTCAGTCTAGGCTGCCCTAGGAGTTAGAATGCACTAAGAATAAATGGAAAGGTGGACACCAGCGAGAGTTGGAAAAAAAGGTCGCTCAAGGAGGAGGAGGTAAATTGTAAGATTTTTAAAAAAATGTTTTTGCTTGCATTTGTTCTCATTGTTTAACACCACAGAGAGGGAGTCAACATTGTTTGAGATCGATGCATATTTTAGTCTTGCAGCCAAATATTTTAATATTTAGTGCATGTGAGTGACCATCACCGCTCCTCCCTGAAAGCTGAGCAGACGTCCTTTTATTAGAACTCTCTATTATAAGCCAGGGAGGGCAGTGCTACACCTCAGTGATGTGTGGGGGAAACAAAGACTGGACAGGACAGACAGGACAAACGGGGATAGAAATTAACAGGCGGTGCTATTGCAGTTAAAGATTGTAAGGTGGTGTGTTATTCCCAGCTACTAACTGTCCATCAATGAAAATAAATTGAGAATGAGTTTAGGGTAGAGATTCTGGAGAGATTCTCAGCACATTCTGGTGGGTCTCATCATTCACTAAAATGGGACTCGGCAGTAGCTGGCGAGACCTGATCAAACATGCAAGTGTGAAGGACCCCGAAGCCCAGAACAGCAATCACGGCAAGGCAGGGCCAAGCCAACAGGGCACCCCTCACCCCGGGCCATAGGAGCTGCAGGGCGTCGCCCCCCAGAGAGCCACCGGGGCCACTGTGAACGACGCGAATCCGGCAGACCAGAGGGAGCAGCTACAGACACCCCCAGCGCACCAAGACTGACCCAGGCGGCCCGGGACACGAGGACCCACCCGCCACCCTAACCCCAACCCTGCCCACCCCAGCTGCTAACTCTGCTGTTAGCTCTGTGATAGCAACAGCATCACATGCATTTAGGATTTATTTTATTTATGTTATATATTTAGAATTTAGATGACTTTATTTTTTTGGTCAAAATAGACAGTTGTTTTTCTTTTGAATATTGATTTTTTTTTATTATACTTTCATTGTTACTTTTTTGCTATTTAGCATTATTTTAATTTGTGTTTAGTTTAGCTAGTTTAGCTATGTTTGGCTAAAATGTGCCACCTGTGCCACCTTTTAGGAGGTGTTTTTTTTTTTTAATTGATCCCATATTTTGATCACAGCAGGGCTTTTGGAATTTATTTTATGTTATTTTCATTATAATTGCATTCAAGATAATTGGAGAGTTGTATGATTGTGCCTGTGTGAATTGTTTAACTTTTTCCTCACTAAACGTTAGTGTGAGTTGACCCACCTTGTCTGTTTTATTTGATCAATATTACAGTATGTTGGGAAACTGAAAAACAGAATAGTATATATGACTACAAATTAATAAATGAAATGTTAATTTTAATACATACAGTATATAGTAGGTCTGGGTAAAAACTCGCAAAAACAAAATCATCATCAAAATTCAAAATCATCATCAAATCATCAAAATCAAAATTCATGTCACTGTCAAAAGCATTTTTTTCCCAGTGATTTTGGCTCCTGCAACTTTAAACAGAACATACAGAACAACTGACTATTATTTAGTCACCTAAATTTATTTTGTCTCAGTGTATTTTTGAAATGCATATTTTTTAAGCTCCGTTTAAATTTTTTTAAATGTATGTTTACATCGATCCACATAAATATGCTGTCAAGAGGTGTTAAACCATGCCAAGACTGTTGGTGGCCATGTTAGACGAATGACATCTCCACACAAGCCAATCAGAAGCCTTATCGAGAATCACCGATACGCCTACTTCCTGTTCCATTCCACAGAAGAAAGTGAAGCATGGCAAAGTGGTTTGTGTGGAATGTGTTGGTACGGACGTGTGTGGAATGTGTCAGTACGGCGCGCTCTTTGATCAGTCACCTGATCACACCTCGGAATCCTCTGCTGGTCTATGACTTGGATCAGCTTTATTTTGAAAAGCAAACTTGCGAATATAACTCTCAATAAAATATATAATGCTGCTCTCTGTGGCGTGAAATTAGCCTAAAATTCCGTTTTGGTCTCTTTTTACACAAACACAAAAAAAAAAAGCTTCACTTTTGCCAGAGTTTTTATAAAGATGCGTTTTCAGCGGAAAAAAACTATGTGTAATAAAGGCATAAACAAAGGCAAACGTCATTTTCTAAAATAACCGGGTTACCATGCATCATTGTTGTGCAAGGAGAAAATGTGTTCAGACAAAAAAAAAAAAAAAAATTCCACTTTGGATTTGGAGTATTTTCTATAAATGATCTAAACCTACAAAGTATTTGTGTGTTTGTTGGCATGTTGTGTTAAATATCTGATGGAGAGCACTTACCTGCCATCTCTGTCCCAGTCATACACCTCAACCTTGATTGTTCTGTTGGAAAAAGATCAGGACGACAAGTCATTTAAACTGGATAGAATCTAAATCTTACCAAGTGTATTCTCATTTCTGGCCCAAATATCTCATCACACTTAAAATCAGACAGCATCACTGAAACATAAAAGTTTTAGTGTAATATAAGACCTTATTTTTAGGTAATAGATCTGGAAAATCTGATTTCAATAAGCCTTACCTGGATAATTTTCACATTTTCTATTGAGAGATTTTCTTTGTAATTGTTTGCTAAATTCATTCAGCAAACAAATTCATTAAGTCATAATGAGCAAATATGGGTACTTAGTGAAGTCACCTAATTGCTAATATGTCATGTTCACCTTGGTATTGTAAACATCAGTGTTGTTTGTAACACTTGACTGAATGAATGCTAGTTTCTTTTGTTATTGTTGTCATGGAGCTTTTAAGAAAGGCAGATCCATTCTGCATCTTATCTTTATTCCTGCACCCTGTCTGTCACCATATTTGCCTCAGGTAATGAACTCGCTTCATCTTCAAATATATCTATTTCTGCATCCTTTCATAGCTTACAAGGACATGGGAAAAAAGAAGCAGAATAAAAGATACAAGAGGAAGGTGCACTTCAATATCAAGGGCTCTAGTTTAGTTAGACCAGGTGCGGCTAGTTACCTCCCACTGGTGCATCCCTCCTCCATTCCATCCCCTTTCCTCTCACTGGCATAAATGGGAATGAGGGAGGAAAAAGGGTGTGGTTGGATTTAACACAGCTAATTATTAGCTCCTCTCCTCACTCTTAAAGGCGCATCGAGACACACACTGCAACACCGGGTGACTGGGTCCATTTGGGTTTTGTTTGTTTTGTTTAAACAGGGTTTTGATTTCACTTAGGAGTCTTTATGGTTCGTAAGTTTTGTTGTTTTAGTTTTGGGTTTGTAGATAATCAGGTTTAATGAAGCAAACCACTTTCATTGATGCAAAAATTTCTATGTCATTTCGATGTAATTTCATGGTAATAATCCTTGTGACGGCTTATATCAAGTCATTTCAATGTAGTTTCTCGCACAATTACTCCGCAGTGTCACCGTAATAAGTGATATAAACAGCTTCCCTTTCAAATATAATAAAGTGGTAATTGTTTGAAATTAATCTGTAGTTATTGAAACAAGTTCAAGGTTAAATTACTGTTTTTGTTTAATTACCTGAAAAATAAAGAAGTAATTTCCAGGAAATTACACAGCAACATAGCTCTAAAATGCATTATCATGTGTTTCCACTCAATTACTTAATTACCAAGACAGCTACAAACCAATCAATTAGCCTTACAACATTTTTAGTATTATTTTGTTTAATTACCTGAAAAATGCAGGGACGTAAAATGCATTATTACTTATCTCCAGTCAATTACATAGTTATTACCATGTCTGATCTGAAATCAGCTACCGTGTTCTACTGACATTCAACACACAAACACTTGTAGAGCACAACCTTTATTACAAATAGTAAATATTTGAAAAGTTGGCTTGTCCGTCATTTGAGTGCACTGATGCTCTAAGCAAATCAAATTTGACGCAGACATAGTAGGAGGACAACAACACCAAGAGAAGGTACGGACCACAACTATTTGGTATTTGGTACAAACTGTTTCAAACTCTGATTCATTATAGTAACATACATGTTCTCATGGTGACTCTGGTCACTTCCTGAAGGGGGCATGTCCAGGCCAGTCTGTAGTGGAGCTAAGCTTGGCAGCATTAACATGCACAGAAAAATTCAATTACAATCACATTTTCTGACTTGGGAACTCTGACTTCTAAAACTCCAGTTCAATTCAAGTTAAGTCAAGTCCAATTAAGGTGTTTACATGACTTTGAAAACGTATTTAATCAGAATAAGGCAGTAATTCCAATTTGTCCAAGTACATGTAAACGTGACTCACCCATCAGGTGACTGGATCATTTCACAATTTGAATCAGTGACTCTGATACATGATGTTTTTCTGATGATTCTCTGTTACATGATGGTAAAGTTCAATTTGGAACTATATTATCTGGCTCGTATAGTCTGATTTCTAAAACTCTAATTTGGTTCAATTACATTCTGACTAAGGTATATCCATGACTACTGTTAGCACATCTGATCTGGCCCTAGTGAGTTGAAACTCACTCAGTGCAGAGCCTGTAGAAAATGGCTGGGTAATGTTTGAGGGGCCGTTTAGGCCATATTTCATTCAGGCACTTTCATATATATGTATATAGATATGTAAAAAAAAAAAAAAAAAAAAAAAAAAAGTTCCTCTCGCCCCACGTGGGCGGTGTCTCCTTCAGACTCGGGTCCTCTACCAGAGGCCTGGGAGCCTGAGGGTTCTGCGCAGCATCTTTAGCTGTTCCTAGCAATGTGCTCTTTTGTACAGAGATCTCTGATGTTGTTCCTGGTATCTGCTGGAGACATTCTCCCAGCTTGGGGGTCAGTGCTCCGATCACTACTGGTACCACCGTTGCCTTCACACTCCACATTTTCTCTAACTCCTCTTTCAGCCCTTGGTATTTCTCAAGCTTCTCATGTTCTTTCTTTCTGATGTTGCTATCACTGGGGACTGCTACATCTATCACCACCACTGTCTTCTCATGTTTATCCACCACCACTATGTCAGGCTGATTGGCCATCACCATCTTGTCAGTCTGGATCTGGAAGTCCCACAGGATCCAGCCACTGGTATGTCTTTTCCATATCAGCCACTTCCTCAATTTGCTGATGGTACACGCCATGCAAGGGTTTGTCCTTCCATGATAGCCCCTCTGGTTCCTCAACTTTACTGGGCAATTATCTTCTCACATACATACATTAAAAAGAAAGACTATAAAACTATATGAGAGTGAGAATATATGCATCTAAAAGGAAAATATATGTGACCCACCACCACGAAACCAGGCATAAGTGTCTGGAAATCAAAACTGAGTTATCTGTGTAGATTGGTAGAGTGGAAACTAAGGTTTAAGATGGTGAAAAAATTATGTTTCTATCATAAGTAGAACCAAAGTTATGGTCATTTTAATATCCACAGTTGGACCTATTGTGCAATTTGCATATTTTTAGATATTGTCCGTTAAAGTTATGGACTGTTTTGGGGTAGGAAGTCTTTAGCAAAGTATAATAATTCGTATCCGATTGACAAAAAATATTCACAGATGTTAAAGGACACTCTGATGGACATGTCACAGAAGTGTTATATATTTTAATAATAGGACAGAATTGCAACGTATTATAATCATTTGGCTTACACCATTGGACAAGAGCATTCAATATAAGCTTTTTCCTCGTACCGAACACTTGGATGTTTACGCACGGAACGGAGACCGGTTTGTTCGGCGAAAAGAGGTGGAAGTCGTCTTTGTCTTGGCTCCGCAATCCTTAAACTTTTGTCACCGCTTAAATAATTGACTCAATAACCACCTTTATTGACTCGATTTCAATGTAATGACCACAGGAAGTGAACATAGAGGTGTTAAGGTACCGTTTTTTGATAAGGTGTAAACACAAATAACAAATAACCTTCCAGCCTAAATTTGGCTGTAGCTCTGAACGGCTCAGCGCGACTTATGCCTGGTTTCGTGGTGGCGGGTCACATATGTTTGTGAGAGGAAAGTATATGTATGTAAGAGTGAGAATATACTGTATGTATGTAAGAGGAAAATATATATGAAGATGAGAGACAAAATATATGTATGTGAAAGCAAATGCATATATATAAAAGTGCCAGAATGAAATAGGAATAGGAATGTGCGTCCACGCACTAAACTACAGCAAACACCAAACAAAGCAAAAATGAAAAAGGGTCTAAAAGTGAAGCGATAAAGCTGAACGGTGGATCAGGCAGATCGCAATGTAGCCTACAAACAATAAGATTGGGGCAGTGTTAAATTGAAGGCGAATCAGCAGGGTTCTCACCAGGAATTTTGTACAGCATGTTAGCTGGGACGGCCCGACACTATGCACATGCGCAATAGCCTTCATTAAATCTCACAAACAGCCAGCCCAGATGTCAGCCAATGAGCCAATTATGCTCCAAATGCTTGAGATTTAGGTCACTGTTCACTAGGGGTGTGAATATTTTATTTACCTTGATCTAATTCAAATCTCAATTCACAGACTACGATCAGATTCAGGACGATTCATAAAAATTAGTAAACAATTCGAGTCGAACCGTTGGATCGTTTGATTCGATGCAAATTGACAATTTAACTGGAAGGACTTTTTTTACTGAGAAGAAAAAGAGAATATATAAATATTGTTTCAAAACTGTATTGTATTATTATTGTTTGTTTAGTTTGTGTCACAGAGACAACAGAGCGGGAACTACAATAGTCTTTACAAGTCTTTACAATATACCTGGCCGCGCATGCACCCCCCCACACAACTCAACCAAATTAGGTTTTTCTGAAAGGTCTGGATCTACTGAACACAAATCCACGTTATGGCCCAAAAACTAATGGTACCTTAAATGCTGTTTTTCACAGATCTGTGTTTCGTTTTTCAGCTAATATGTAAAGTCACAAAGATCAAACTATATCTTGTCATATACCAAATGAAAGCTCTGAATATTCTCTATCAATTCAAATTGGTCCCAGATTTGTAGACGGCAAAATCAGAATTTTATAACAGTTTTAATATGAATACCCTAATATCTACGAAGAACAATGACAAACACATTTGTGAAACATTTTGTTCATATTGTTCACTTATACTGTGCTGATAACTATCATTTATGTATTTAATATAATTGTACATTAAAACAAGTTTGATTTGACATCAATAATGTGTATATGCAGAATAAAACATAACACAGATAACCCGAGATGTGCACGTAGAATTATTAATATAACAAAAATAATTCAAAAATAGACTAAAGTTGTATTTACCAGAGGAGATATGCTAACATTCAACTGTTTGGAAATATGACAAGTCAAACCATCAATTTATTGTAAATATCTAACATACATAATACAAGTATTTATCATTCGTCGAAAAAGTGAAACCATTAAAGTTTGTGCAATATCAATTCAAGCATTATACAAGTAACATTCATAAATAAAACAGAAGCAATAACTCCCCATCATCCCATACTCTCAGATGACTTTTTAATGACCTTTCCATTTATGCTTAAGGATATTTCCACCTCAGTGATTAAAACACTGTCATGACCTCTGCTCCGCTGACCTTTCCCCCAGTGCTCTCCATACTCACCTGGCCCTGCACTGCGCAGCTGCAAGCTGTTCCTCATCTGCAACTATAAAAGCAGTGAGGCTTGCAGTTGCCAGTGCAGCACCATTCAATAATGTCACCTCCATAACCTGGACACTTTGCAATCTCCTCAGTCACCATAACCCGGACATTCATCACCACGGACTCTGGCTGTTCTATGCCCAGGTTTTGGTTTGGTTTTGTGTCTGTCTTGTCTTGTTTTGTGTCTGGGACGGCCATGGCTCAGTTGGGAGAGCGGGTCGTCCATTGACCGAAGGGTTGGTGGTTCGATTCCCGCTCTGTCCTAGTCAGTCCGTTGTGTCCCAAGACACTTTACCCTCCTTGCCTCCAGTGTCACTCACACTGGTGTATGAATGAGTATGAATGTTGGGTGGTGGTCAGAGGGGCCGTAGGCGCGAAATGGCAGCCACGCTTCTGTCAGTCTGCCCCAGGGCAACTGTGACTACATATGTAGTTTACCACCACCAGAGGGAGCATGTGAGAGTGAATGAATAATGGAACACTAATGTGAAGCGCTTTGGGTGCCTTGAAAAGCGCTATATAAATCTAATCCATTATTATTGTCTTTATGTTGGGTTTTGTCATTAAATCTGTTCTCCCTTCAGGACTGTGTATCTGAGTCCTCTCTCTACTCATCCCCTCATGACAAACACAAATGAAAAGGATACTATGTGACCGTGCTGTCTCAAAGTATAAAGATTAAATTCAGCCACTATTTGTGTCTATGTCATGTGATTATGTAAAGGACACATTTAGTCCCAGTATAAGTGATGAGTTAGTCGATAGTACCATGCTCACATTAAAAACTACGTTAGATATAGTTGCCCCCCTTAAGTTAAAAACTACTAAGATTAGATTAACCTCCCCATGGTACAATGCTGACACTTGCTCCCTTAAACAAGCAACACCTAAATTAGAGGCAATGGCACCGATCCAATTCACAACATTCTTTCAATGTCTGGAACAATATCTTACTAAAGTATAAACAAGCTTTGCGTACAGCCAAAATGAGATATTACTCATCCAAAATAGAAGAAAACAAGAATAACCCTAGATTGCTGTTCAGTACTGTAGCCAGACTGACAAACAGACACACCTCTATGGAACCAGTTATTCCATCCACGCTCCATTCTGATGATTCCCTGCAGTTCTTTAACAATAAAATGTCAACTATTAAGAGATAAAATAGAGCAACTACTCCCAAATATTAGATCAGAAAAAGCTGTGGTCCCAAACCTAGGCCCTTTTATAAACCCCTCTGTAACATTAAATAATTTCACCACTGTAGACCAAACTAATGTCATATCTATTATCATGTCTTCCAAATCAGCCACCTGCCTCTTAGATCCAATCCCAACAAAACTCTTTAAACAGATTCTGCCTCTAATTATTAGCACTGTGCTAAATAGAAGTAACGCTTCATTAATTAGTGGATATGTGCTGCAGTCATTTAAATATGCTGTTATTAAACCAATTATGAAAAAACTACCCTAGATCCTGACATTATAGACAATTCTCGGCCTATATCCAATTTACCCTTTCTCTCAAAAGTTCTAGAAACAGTAATAGTTAAACAGCTGTGTCAGCACTTGCAGGACAACAGTCTATTTGAACAATGCCAGTCTGACTTTCATCACAGACTGAAACTGCATTAGTCAAAGGCACTAATGACTTCTTAGCTGCAGCTGATGGATTCTGTGGATAGAGACATGGATTCATGTCTCCATATTACCACAAGGGCTCCAGTTTTCCATCAATGATTATCCAACCTTGGAATGTCCCAAGAGCTTCCCAACTTTGCAAGAATAGGTCTGAATTTCAGCATTGACTCAACTAGTGCTTTCAAAGGTTCAGGGAAAATGAATATCCCCTCAAGAAACTTCTACACACTCACAGTCATAGTTGTGGTCCACCTGGTATGAATGTGAGGAATTATGAAGTACTTCACCAACTGGTGAATAAAATGCGCTCCATAAGTACAGTCCATTTACCAAAACAGCTCACAGATATTGTTGATGATTCTTCTGGAGATGTCTGTGATAGTGAATCAGATGATGAGGATGGGTTTGCTGCTGTCAAAGAGGAACACAATGGTTATAGCTTACTAACTTTTAGTTATTGCTTATGTTTTGTTTATTTATGAATGATACTTGTATAATACTTGAATTGATATTGCACAAACTAATGGTTTCACTGTTTTTGTGTGTGCAGTGGTTAGCACTCGTGCCTCACAGCAAGCAGGACCCTGGTTCTATTCCCACACCAGAACTTTCTGTGTGGAGTGTACATGTTCTTCCTGTGTCTGGGTGGGAGGAGCCAGAGTACCTGGAGAAAACCCACAATCTAAACACATGCACTGATAGGTTAACTTGTTAATCTAAATTGTCCATAGGTGTGAATGTGAGAGTGATTTTTTGTCTATATTTGTTCAGCCCTCAAATGAACTGGAGACTCATACAGGGTGTACCCCACCTTCACCCAATGTAGCTGGATTAGGCCCCCAGTGACCCCTGTGACCCTAATGAGGATGAAGCAGGTTCAGATGACGAGACTTTTCCCACGAATTATAAATATTTTAATATCTTATTTGCTGAAATTGTGCAATATTGTGGAATGTTATTGTATCATCTATATTATTTACAATAAATTGATGGTTTGACTTGTCATGTTTCCAAACAGTTGAATGTTAGCATATCTCCTCTGGTAAATACAACTTTAGTCTATTTTTGAATTATTTTTTTATTTTAATAATTCTACGGGTTATCTGTGTTATATTTTATTCTGCATATACACACTATTGATATCAAATTAAACTTGTTATAATATACAATTATATTAAATACATAAATGATACTTATCAGAACAGTATAAGTGAACAATATGAACAAAATATTTCACAAATGTGTTTGTGATTCTTCTTTGTAGATAGTGGGGTATTCATATTAAAACAATTATAAAATTCTTATTTTGCCTTCTACAAATCTGTGACCAATTTTAGTTGATAGAGAATATTCAGAGCTTTCATTTGGTATATGACAAGTTATAGTTTGAACTTTCTGACTTGACATATTTGCTGGAAAATACACAGATCGGTGAAAAACAGCTTTTAAGGTACAAAATAATTCCTCACATTCACCCATTCACACACACACCATATACCAGTAGACATTGATAACATAATCATAACTGATATTAATGACAATATAGCTGTAGATAACTGATATTAGTTTGTGACAGTATACCTGTAGATAATTGATATTAGTAAAATGTAAAACTGATAATTTAGTGTGACTAATTTTGCAGGTTTGTAAAACTCTGCTCATTTTAAAATACAAAACTTACTTTCCCTCAGAAACATAAAATAAAAGATAAAAATAGTATAAAGTAAAATTAATCCTGCAAATGTGAGAATACACTGAACATAACACAGAGGTTAAACAAACATTTTCTTTGTCTCTCTGAGGAAAATCAACTGAACAACATGATCATGTCTAAGAAAACTTAAACAAAGTCCCCTGATTTGCTACAAATGTTTTATGATGCTATGCTGGTGTTTATAGAGGTAGTTTGTAATGATATGACAGCAGCGGGAGGTGTGATTGTCTCTTTCACAGCTGGAGTGGGTTAGAGGTCGAAGGTTAGGGTTTGGGATTCATCTATTTTCAGGTAAAGTCAACTAAACAACCAAACAGGACTTAACAATTAGTGATTAATATGTTGACTCACCGGGTCCAGTACAAGTGAACCGACTGGGAGTTATGTGACACAGAAGTACCACTCTTACAGAATCCTGCACGGTAGAGATGTGTGGATGATGTATATTTTCATCCGCATCCGCTTCTTAAAATCTCTATCCACCCACTATCCATTTGCATGAATGATTTTCCCCCCATTTTCAGAACCGAATCCACCCGCCATCCGCCAATTTGTTTTTAGGTCTAATGAAGATGCCTCGGCTGTTAGGACTATGTTTATCATCTTTTTCAAACAATATACTTAAGTAGTAGCCTATATCTACCTTTGTTATAGAAAATCTCTAAATTACAGCGATTCCAAAATTATCTCAACCCACCACACAATGTGAACACCAACGATTATAACCTTATCTTTTAAAATGTTTTTAATTTTATGGATGTTGCCATATTACATCTATTTTACTGTTGTTTTCGTTCCTTTGTTTATCTTTGGAATAATATGCAAAATGGTTATCTTTTTTATTTTTTTTATTCGAGTACTGCAACCTCAACCCACCCAAATTTAATTAAAATACTTTTTGTCGTGTCATCCACCTGATCCGCACTGCCCATGGGTGCGCAGTTCAACTACGCATCTTTATTGCACAGGCCCACTTTACAAACCCGTACCCACGTACAATAGACCCATAAACTGACATTTTCTCTACCCAGGATCTCACTTTTGAGTTTTATTTTCAGTTAAAGCACACACCATCAGTATGTTTTCACACTTTAGGGACTGGTTAAGTCTTGTCCAGTGTTTTGGAAATTTGTGAGCGGATATGAAGCTCCCTTCAAAATAAAAAGATTTGGCTGTGTAGATAAACCACGGATCCATGGTTTCATCCATGAATATGCTTTTATTTTGTCACTTCCGTGTCCACTACCCTCCCACATTAACTTTAATTGTATGGACAGAGGCCCGTACCTCCAAACACAGCGGTTAGAAGCTAATTTTAACATGTATACATTTCTTTCAAATAAATGGTATATCATTGTTTAACAGATATAAAGGTCAGAATTAGAGATTGGTGGCTGGACCTCAGGAAACCGATTCATGGCCATAAATCTGGGTCATCAGACCATTCGTAGTCA
This sequence comes from Siphamia tubifer, assembly GCA_020466265.1. Lineage (NCBI taxonomy): Eukaryota > Metazoa > Chordata > Actinopteri > Kurtiformes > Apogonidae > Siphamia > Siphamia tubifer. The sequence goes on along the minus strand of CM035794.1, from coordinate 4,849,272 downwards.
GATTTACAAATTCCGGACTACGTGGACTGATTCACTTGGATCTCATATGACACAGACCGATAATCAATTCAAATCAGTTTACTAACCTGATAACACTATTCATGAAAACAATATAGACATGCTAATTGTAACCCCAAGATTGGAAGAGACTTTTAATTTTAGACGGGAACGGGTCAATCGACAGAGGTGGGGAGACATAAATTAACTGAGATAGACCCCCAGTCGATAAAAACAAACGCACACAGTGTTATCTGTCAACATAACTCTCTTTCACAGCGCCAACTGCCCCAATAATAAAGTTTTTTTTCTTTGCTAGTGGAGTAACGCAATTACGTTTTTGGGGAAGTAACTAGTAATTGTAATTACCCAGCACTGCATATGGGCTTGTAGGCCAGGAATGTCCAAACTATTCCAAAAAGGGCCGGTGTGGCTGCAGGTTTTTGTTCCGACCAACTAAGAGTACACAGTTTGACCAATCAACTCTCTGAAAACTGAAATCAGTTGATTGATTGAGTCAAGTCTGGTGTGCTGCTGCTTGGATGGAACAAAAACCTGCAGCCACACTGTCCCTTTTTTTGGAATAGTTTGGACATGTCTGCTGTAGGCGGTCAAACTAAAAACTTCATATCCACAAAACTCCGATCACGGATCTAACTAGTTGTTATGAACTGGAGGTGAAACATATTTTAAAGGACACAATGTTATTCGAATGATACCCTTGTGACTCACAAGGGTATCATTCAAATAACATTGTGTCCTTGGTCAATTTTATCTTATCTGGCTGTTCTTGGGCTTCTTCATGTAAATAACGGTTTAAACGGTAAATAATGCCTACTGTCACAAATATGTAACATACCAACAAATCTATCTATTGTATGTGTTATAGTTACATTAATTATCTACTTAATTTAGCATTTCCTTCTTTTATATGCTTATATTTAAATTCAGGTGTTAAGGGGTTAATGAACCCCTTTAACCCAAAGTAACAGATCAGAGTGGAGTGGCGAAATAAACATAAGGCCAGTGTGGTGGACAGGCTGACCCATAGGGGCTGTCGGTGGAGCGCTACCCTATCAAAGAAAAAAAAAATCACTAAATAAGTCCTAACCCAAAGAAAAGACAAAACAGGATGTCTGGATCCACTTGGTCAAACAGAAAACACTAACCAAACAAGCTAACAAAGAACTAGGCAGACGTCAGGAATCCTGTGTGGAGTATAGTGGAAGTGGAGTGGAGGTGTGCCCCAGTGTGCACACTCCCCATGGAACACTGGAGTGGCTGAGGTGGAGGACAAGAGAGAACCACAACCAGAATTAGCAACACCCTACAGGTCCTCGGCTTAAATGGGGCAAATGGTGCCAAACTACTGACCCAAATATAAGACAAGTTTTTTTTCTGTTTTTTTTTTTTTTAATAATGTGGAAAATTTGGTGTTGCCTGAAAAATGAAGGCCTAACTGTTGACACATGTTGTTACTTGTCTACACCACCACAACGGCAGAGGGCACCACTGACCTCACTGTGCACAGGGTTTATCTGTCAATCACAGCAGAGAAACAGTGACAGTAGATATACAGAGATTAGCGGTGACTGTCCAGAGCAAAGTGCATCCAAAGTGAGGAATGTTGAGGCCAACTTTAAGATGATGGTGGTTAATATGGCAGTGGTGTCACACTACTGTCAGGCAGGCAAGAAATATGGAGTTATGGAGTGGAACAGATGGAGTCTTCAAAAACAGTGTCTGAAAAATACAAACAGTTTAAAAAAATCTTATTGTGGATCTGAAAGCTGCTGCTCTTTAAAAGGTGCTGCAAGAGGAGGATGAGGTTCTGTGGGAGGACACAGGACCACACTATAAGTGGGAGGAGCCAGTGAGTGGGAGGAGATGCGACCGCAGCAGCGTGAGAGCAAAGGATGTCTCTGAATAAAAGCCTAATGTAGATTATTGTTAACACAACTCATTAGTAAAGTTCTGACAGTTGAAAAAGGAAGCAGTGTGTGAATATTATTTCAGTGATTTATTTTTCCAGAATTTCAGTAAAAAATATTTTCTTTAAAAAAATGCAATTGTGAGTCTTTTTCTGAAAATTAGTCCCTTATTAATAAGGGCGTCATCTTATAATTGGGGTTGTCCTATGGTCAATATGGTAAAGTTAAATATTCAAAAATGAAAGTAAATACTACGATAGATAAAAAAAAATCAACCTAGAAAAACACAATCAATTAGGCAGAAATATTTACAATATAATTCAAAAATAGACAAAACAAAGTCAAAAATAGGGAAAATACTAGAAAAAAAACAGTAGCACTAACAAACCTGCTCCAAAACTAATTAAAACTGAATTAGATAAAAAAAAAATGTTGAAACTAAATAAAATGAAACTATAATGAAAAATCCCACAATATTATAACCTCAATTAAAGGTCAGTATATTTGCATAGTTTCTATATAATTCATGTTCAATGTTCATGGTATTACTATAAGCAACCAAGCAAACAAATATACTATCTTCTGTTAAAGCCTTTATGTTTCTGGCATTTGCTGTAGATTTTCTGCTATGCTTTTCATCACTGTCCTCTTCCATGACCCCATTTCAGTCGGACCATTTGGCTGCTATTCTCACTTTTCACTCTGTTAGTGCAGATGAGATCATGACCAGTGCCAATTGCCCATCTGTTACTGGATAATGACGGACACCAAGGGCCAATCCCATTTTTATTTTCTCAATGCTAATGTCTTCAACCCTTGGTGTTGTGAATGGTCCAAACCAGTACAATTCAAGAGGGTGCTTCTATCAAACTGCTCCTAAAAATAGGACCTGGGGATAAAAATTAAAACAGATGTAGACCAGTGGCCATTTCCCTCAGACTGCAAAGACAGCTCGGTTTCCCCTAAAATTAAAAAAATTAAATGGTCAAATATGTTCGACTGTGTTGGTAGGTGCTTTCCCACTGTAGGAAGCTTTTGTAGTTTTCTGTGTGTGGGTGGGTGTGTGTGTAAAGCGCTTTGAGCAACATGAAGGTAGAAAAGCGCCATATAAGTGCAGTCCATTTACCATTTTTCGTTCCTATACTCACAAGTAGAGTCTTTTTTTTAGTTCTCTTGGAACTATATGATGTAGGTGATTGGTAGAGGACAGATCACACCTATTTCCGCATTTCTGCATCTTGCAGTACTACTATCAATAAAGCTGTCTGTGTAGCGTTAGCTGTGTGTTGGAAAAAAATACAGAGAAAGTAATAAATAAACAGACCAACGATGATGCGGTTTTGTTTTTGGCTTAATAGCGGTGTTGGTTAAAGCTATGAAATTAACATACATCTTATCACCTGCTGCTGGATTATTCGTCTCTTAACTCGCTCTGTAAACTCCTCCATTCTTGATATTAAACACTGTATTTTACCACCATCAACATTCCTACGATGCAGAACATACGTGCTGTGGCCCCCTCATACTATATATATACATACATATAGTAGCGCTGTCCCCTACTTCCTTGTGTGATTGTTGAATTTAGAGTTTAACACCTTAAGCATGGGTGGGCCGAGAAAATTGTGTCATTTTTCATTATTTATTAACATAAATCTGAACAATGGAAATTTGTTTAAACTTTTGCTCAAAGTTAAGACCCTAATGTTAATAAAACTACATATAAAGTGTATTTTAGTGATAAAAGTCACCTTTAAACATTATCTTTAATGTGTGTGTGGTGAAATATAAGCTACTTTTAATCGCCAATATGTGCAATTAATCTATGTATATCTTTTTCTGGCGAGTGATAAGGCAGCCATGTTTGTAGGCGTTTGAAAGAGGAAATTCTCCTGAATCCATTGACACCTCACATTCCATGAACTACATTTCCTCCTGGACAGGAAATGCATGCGTAAAAGGTGAAAGGTTGGCATCGTTGTGCATGTCGAGCGCATGCACAGGACCGGGATACACGCTACAGCAGAGCAGGAGGAGTGATACAGACCTGTCTGCTGGTTATAGTTATATTTACCGATTTTAGTCTTAGTTCTAAGTTATTGTAGAGAATTTTAAGGGGTAACAGTGATTGACAGTGTATTTTCCTGTATGTTACTGACTGTGGTAAGCTTTGTGAAGTGTTAGCTGTTAGCCGTGCTAGCATGTAAACAACAGAGACACTACAGAGAAGCAGCACTTCATTCTTCATGAGAAGGAAAAATAATGTTATTCCTACGACCATAAGGCGCACATAAAAGTCTTAGATTTTCTTCAAAATGTGCAGCGCGCCCTATGGTGCAGTACGCCCTATGTGTTGTTGTAAGGCGGACGTAGTAGAGGACACCATGAGAACGGTAAAGAAGACGCAGCTGAGTTTCCGCGGACATAAGGCCAGGTGGCCCGATTTGGAGTAAAGACTCGAGCAGTGGATCACCGAGCAACGCACACCGAATGAGTGGGAGAAGCGTTTCGACGGTCACCATTCAACTAAAAGCAATAACGCTAGCAGAAGAAATGAACATTGAACATTTCCAAGGAGGTCCGTCTTGGTGCTTTCGTTTCATGAAACGGTGCCATTTTTCAATCCAGACAAAGACTACGGTAGCGCAGCAACTTCCAGCGGATTATAAAAACAGATGGCCATCTTCCGGTCCTACTGCAGCAAACAGATTTTCGACAAACACATCCAGCCCAGCCACATCACAAACATGGAGGAGGTGCCGCTCACTTTTGACATCCCGGAGAGTCAAAAATGCAAACTAGTATGTTTGTTTCAGCGCCCTATGATCAGGTGCGCCGTATGTATGTGTTAAATATAGTAATGGCACAAATAACTGAGACTGCGCCTTTTTATACGGTGCACCATATGGTCGTGAAAATACGGTAGTTGAAATAATATTCAACACTACTGAAAAGTATTTTACATACATGAAGTACATTTATCTATTTATTTTGGCCAAATGTACATATTTTATTATGTATTTAGTCTCAAATCATGATTGTCTTCATGTTTCCTAGGTAGGAGGATGACAGCCTTATTTGACACAAATAAAACTCCTTTTTGCAGAAACACATGGACCAGTTCAGTCTGCTGCCAGCCCCCCCAACCTAATGATAAACCAGCCCCCACCTGATGATAACACATGGACATTTTTGGACTTTATTGCAATTGTTTGTGTTTTGAATGTTTGTATTAGTTATTTTGTTTAGTACATTTGCACTAATTTTGATATTTATATTTATTCTAATTGAATTTATCATATATTTTTGCACATATGTTCAACTTTATATTAGATTTTTACTAAAGTGTATTATTATTATTATTATTGATATATTATTATATTGTTTGGAGTAAGTTCTTAATAAAACTACTCCATTTGGAGACAAAATAATCCATGTTTATATGGTTTTATTCATTTTAGTTGTGCACAAAGGTAGAAGTTGATGAAACACAAGGTAAATTTCATTTCTAAAAGCTCCAGTAGACAGTAATAGACTTCTGTAATGGATATGAGTTGTATTTTCCAGACAGATTTTACTAGAAAATTAAAATAATGTATTTGGAACAGTTTGGCACAACAGTGTGCCAAACTGTGCCAAATGCACTGTCCACCTGGTGTTATCTGGACTTAAACCTTTCTGGAGGCTTTGTCCTTTGCTCTAATTCTATCAACTTTTGTACCTGTGTTGTAAATAGTGTCTATATTCATGGAATCATTGTTAGCAGGGTGTTTTCTTTTGTCAAAAAAATAATAAATTCAGGCGAGACCAAAAAATTCTATTTTATCTTGTACTTCATTCCAGTTTATTCAGTCATAGTAGTAGCTACACTATTTTAGACAATGGGAATAGATTCTGTGAAGATGTCCATAGATACAAAGAACATCCATATAAACCTTAGGATTGTGGAGCAATTCTTCATTTACTTTGGGTATGTTTTTTTAGCCGTTTTTCTCTGAAAATAGGCTCAGGGTGGAAGAGGTTAAAGAATATGTTACTGTGGTGGACATTGGGCCCTCCCATGGTTCCTACTGCCCTGTTGGAATGCAAAACCAGAGGTTCCCGAGGAACTATATAGTTGTAAGAACCATTTAGTTCCTAGAACTAAGTTCCTAGAACTACTCTGTGGTAAAGCACCTAATATTTAATTAACCAGAAATATAACTAAGTAATTTTTATTTATAGAGCAATTTTGATAGACAAGGCGTCACAAAAGTGATTTACAGTGCAAAACAATGAAATGCAGTTTAAAATACCTTTAAAATACTGATAAAATATAGTTGAAACACTGTTAAACACTGTCAGTTTGTAGCAGCCATAAGTCAATTTAAGTTTAAAATGCTTGTTTAAACAAGGTTTTCTGATGTGATTAAAATGTATTAGAATAAGTTCATCTCTTAGTTCATTCAGAATCAGATCCATCTCACAAATCAGCTTTACTTTTCATAAGTTCCCATAATGATCTTTTCCTTCATGTATTTTCCCATTGACAGTCAGCATCCATGGGATTCAATGGAGCATTATAACACAGTTTTTTTTCCATTGCCTTGAAAGATGACTGTCATTGGATAAATGCCACAATTTTGTCCAGCCCCTGAACACTCTGCATCTCTGGGGATGAATGAGTTAGTCTGAACGCTGAGCTTCTACATGATGATTCGATCCCATTTTGATTGACAGGTATAAAACTGTCATCGACAGCTCAGCTCAGTCCCATTGTGGACTTTGCAAGATAAGTCAAAACATACTGCAACACGTTTATTGGTATTTCCTTGGCAAAATTACTTGTTTATTTCTTAGACTGTAAATAAAACATGCTAGTTCCTATTTTCAGTTTAACATAATTTCAAAAGAGCAGAGCAAGTACCAATGTGTGAACATGTTTCTCTATGGTAAGCCAAAATTGGGGCTTATTGGCTTACATTAGGTGCTTTCCCACTGTAGGAACCTTTTGTAGTTGCTATAACCTTTTTAGTTGCTGGAACCTTTTTCCCCCTTCCCCACAGCATAGTAACTACATAGTTCATAGAACCTTCTTCGTTTCCTACTCACAGGCAGGGTCTTTTTTAGTTCTCTAGGAACTATATGACGTAGGTGTTTGGTGATTGATAGAGCCGCGACCTCGCCTATTTTCACATCTTGCAGTACCGCTATGTTTAAAACCATCTGTGTAGCATCAGCTGTGTGTTGGGGAAGAATACAGAGAAAGTAATGAATAAAGAGACCAACGATGTGGTTTTGTTTTTGGGTTAATAGGGATGTTGGTTAAAGCTATAATATTAACATATGTCGTAGTATCACCTGCCGCTGGATTCTTCATCTCCTAACTCTGTAAACTTCTCCATTCTTGACATTAGACACTGTATTTGACCACAATCAGCATTCCTGTGATACAAAATATAAACACTGTGGCCTCATTCTCTATTCTAGCTTATAGTAGTGCTGTCTTCTATGGTTTTGTGTGATTGTTGAATTTAGTGCTTGAAGAAAACATCACTATGGCGGACGTTAGAATCACCCTTCCCATGGTTCCTACTGCCCTGTCAGAATGCAAACCCAAAGGTTCCCTAAGAACTATTTAGTTCTTAGATCTATTTACTTCCTAGAGCTACGTTTCTAGAACTACTCTGTGGGAAAGCATCTATAGATGAAATGTCAATCTGGCCAATTTTGGTTCATTTGCAGGTATGAAAGTGGACCACACTGGAGTCTATATCATACATAACAAAATATTATTTCCTGGTGTGGACCAAATAATGCAAGTAGTGGGGTGAAAGTGCCCTAAACCAAGTCTAAATTAATCTGAAGAGATTATTATTACAGTTTATTTGTTTATTACACACTCCAAAACCAAAACCAAGGGCTACAAAAAGTAGACAGCTGCTGCCAAACAAGCAGTAAAAATGTGGAATTTATCACTGAGTGTCTAAAACACAATTGATGTTGAGAAATGTAACAACAACAGGCAGTGTTTTAGGGACAGAATGACAGCCCTTTAAGCGAATCAGTAATAATAAACAGGTTATTTAACCCTGTGTGGTCATGACCCTCTTGAACGAAGATGATACACCCTTAGGTGCTACACAAGGGGGGTGCCATCCACAGGGGCTGGGTCTACGGGCAGCCTTGCACCTCTAATCACATTCTTGTTCACAACTGAATGTGATTTTATTTCAGCAAAAAGGATCAGCTCCCCATAGACTTGCTGTGACTGGAAACCTTCACTGACAGATAAAAGCCACATTAACAGCAGCTTTTGTCCAGGCAATTCAAGATTCAAGATTCAAGATTCAAGATGTCTTTATTGTCACTGAGCATTTGCATGTCAGTGAAATTTTCAGTGCAACCCCTGTGTAAAAGATAACAAAATGAAACAAGATAAACCAACTGGCATGCAATAAAAACAGAATAGAATAAGATAAAGTAAAATGAAATAAATAAATGAGATAAATAGAATTATGTGCAAATACGAAAGAAAATATACATGTCTGTATGTGTATATATACGTTGTGCATATGCATATATACACTAAGGTGCGGTTGCGTGGGTGGCGAAGTGCAGTGTGCAGTGATTCAGTCTATTGTCCTGCAGTGCCGGCGGAAGGGGGGGTGATAGCTTTGACAGCTCTGGGGAAGAAACTGTCTTTTAGTCTGTTAGTGGTGGTGCGGATGTTCCTGTACCGCTTTCCTGATGGAAGCGGTACAAACAGTCTGTGGCCTGGGTGGCTGGGGTCCATGGCGATGGCTCTTGCCCTCTTCTTGACTCGGCCTGCATATATTGAGTCCAGGTCAGGGAGGGGGCAGCCCACGATGCCCTGTGCAGTTCTGACCACCTGTGCCAGTTGTTTCCTCTCCTGTGTCGTGCATCTGCCATACCACACGGTCACACTGAGACAGAGGATGCTTTCAATTGTCGCCATGTAGAAGTTCACGAGCAACCGAGAGGAGAGTCCAGCCCGTTTCAGTTTCCTGAGGAAGAAGAGCCTTTGTTGGGCCTTCTTCACCAGGTGGCAGGTATTCAGGGACCAGGAGAGGTCGGATGTGAGGTGTAGACCCAGGAACTTTATGTTGTCCACACGCTCCACCACTTCTCCGTCCATGAGGAGGGGGGCGTGATCAGTCTTCCTGGACCTCCTGAAGTCCACAACCATCTCCTTGGTCTTCCCTGTGTTCAGCACCAGGTTGTTGGCTGAACACCATTGTGTGAGCTGGTGTACCTCCTCTCTGTAGTGGGTCTCGTTGTTATCCGAGATGAGACCCACTACTGTAGTGTCGTCCGCGAACTTCACAACTGTGTTGGTGGGATGGATGGCAGCACAGTCGTGGGTGAACAGGGTGAAGAGGACCGGGCTGAGCACACAGCCCTGTGGCATGCCTGTGCTGAGTACCAGATGGGATGATGTTTTGTTCCCTATTCTCACCACCTGAGACCTGTTGGTGAGAAAGTCCCTGATCCAGTGGCACAGTGACGCAGGCAGACCCACTGCGCGTAGCTTCAGCACCAGCTTGTCTGGGATGATGGTGTTGAAGGCTGAGCTGAAGTCTACAAACAGCATCCTGGCGTAGGTGTTGGGCTGCTGCAGGTGGGTGAGGGCCGTGTGCAGGGTGATGGAGACAGCATCCTCTGTGGACCAATTCCCTCTGTAGGCAAACTGAAGGCTGTCCAGGTCCGAGGGGATGAGGCCTCTGATGTGCCTGAGAAGAATCCGCTCAAAGCACTTCATAATTACAGGGGTCAGAGCAACAGGCCTATAGTCATTGAGGCAGGTGGGGGATGTCTTCTTGGGTATCGGTATGATGGTGGAGGACTTGAGACACTCAGGAACCATGGACAGCTGCAGGGACAGGTTGAAGATGTCCAGGAACACTCCTGCCAGCTGGTCGGCACATGTTCTCAGCGTCTGGCCTGACACCTTGTCCGGTCCCGCAGCCTTGCGGGTGTTGATCCTCCTCAGGGTGGATGAAATCTGGTGTTGTTGCAGGACGAGGGGCTGGCTAGAGTGTCAGGCAGGGTAGAGTCGTGGCTGACGAGCTGGGTGTTGGTACTGTAGTCCGTCAAGGTCCTGATGCCTTTCCACATGTTTCGAGGGTTGTTGTTGTTGAAGTGATCTTCAACTTTGTCCTTGTACCGGAGGTTGGCCTGTTGGATGCCTTTCTTCAGCTCTGCTCGGGCCCTGCTATAAGCCAGCCTGTCTCCAGATCTGTAGGCAGTATCACAGGCTTTCAGCAGGGACCTCAAAGTGCTGTCCAGCCATGGTTTCTGGTTAGGAAACATTGTGATGGTCTTGACTGGGAGGACAGCGTCCGTGCAGAACTGAACATAGGACAGTACAGATGATGTATACTCCTCCAAGTCTGCCTCTTCACTGAACACAGACCAGTCTGTGTGTTCAAAGCAGTCCTGGAGTGCAGAGGAGGCTTCTTCAGTCCAAACCTGTACTGTCCTGGTGGTCGGCTTAGTTCTGCAGGCCAGAGGCTTGTATGCCAGTATAAGCGCTACTGAGATGTGGTCCGACATGCCCAGGTGTGGAGCTGCTACAGCCTTGTAAGCAGCAGGGATGTTGCAGTACACCTGGTCTAGAATGTTATTATCTCTGGTGGGAAAGTTTATGTATTTGTGGAATTTGGGAAACACCGCCTTTAGTTCGACATGGTTGAAGTCTCCCGCCACGATCACAGCCGCCTCCGGGTTGTCGTTCATCTGCACGCTGATGAGGCAGTAGAGCTCCTCTAATGCTAGCTTAGCATTAGCCCGCGGTGGGATGTAGACGGCCACGATAACAATAGCGGAAAGTTCTCTGACCAGCTTGAACGGTCGGCATTTCACCGCCAGGTATTCCAAATCAGGAGAGCAGAATGTTCCGACGGTGCGTGTGGCTGTACACCAGGCGTTGTGTACATACAGCGCCAAACCTCCGCCTCTGCTCTTACCTGAAGCAGCGGACCTATCCGCCTGGAGCAGCGTGCGCCCCGCTATCTCCACCGCTGCGTCTGGGATGTTGCCGTCCAGCCAGGTCTCTGTGACGACGGCAACACAGCTGTCCATCCGGCGAGAAACAGTTCTCAGCCGGACCTCGTCGATCTTGTTGGCGAGAGACCTGCCGTTCGTGAGAAAGAGACTCAGAAGAGCCGGTCTGTGAGGGTTAGCTTGTAGCCTAGCGCGCGTCTCGGCGCGCTTGCCGGCGCGCTTGCCCCTCTTTTGTTTACGGCCTCTTCTCCGTCTCCTAGGCAGCAGTGGGGGGATGGTGGTGGGTTCATGGGTCCGTAGCAACTCCGGTGGAATAAAGTCCAATTTGGGGGGGTTATGGAGTCCAAACTGTATCCCAAAGTTCCACAGTTCAGTCCTGCTGTACTGTGTGATGGCTTCGAGGAAAGTTGTGGACGCGGATACAAATAAAAACAAACACACGAACACGGGAGCTACGAGCCACTGCATCTACATCTTGCATATATCTTGCATAATATATTATGGCCACGCAGTGTGCAGTGAACCCTGTCATCTGCACGTAATTTAAAGAAATATCACTTATGAATACCTTTTTTTTTATCATCTGTGTTCACAGAGCAGTTGTAAAATGTTGCCCCCAGTTCAACGTGACTGCTCAAATTAAATCTTGATGTTAAATATTTATTTTCTTGACTTGAATTTTATATCAAGGCTCTGGTGCAGTACAGAAGAAGAGGGAGGCATGAGTTTGCGTTAGTTGAGCTTCAATAAGTTCAAATATCTTTTTTCGGAGTTGATAAATCGACCTTTAAAGTCCTATGTGCAAAGGAAGCCCTGGTTAAAATGTAATGGAACGAAAAGGAATAGAATATAATAGGGATGTTGGTTAAAGCCAATAGAATAGAATAGAATACTTTTTGTAGGGCTGTCAAATTATTAACATATTTAATTAGATTAATCACAGGGTTGCTTTGGATTAATTGACCAAAACACTTATTGTGATTTGCCAAATTCTTACTGATACACACCTCAAGTTTTTAGCAGATAAAAGCAGGTGTACATATTCATTCAATTCATGTTTTTTTTGTGTGTTTGATCACAAAACATTTTGGTATAAGTGGCACCAAAATAGAGATCCTACTAACCTGTCATAATCGCCGTTGCAAAGAGCCCGAACATGGATCTTAAAGGCCTCCCACACTGGGTTTAATGTGTTCTTTATCACCTCTGTCTTGTGGCAGATGGTAAAACTGCAGAAAAAAAGCAAGAGTAACAGAAAAAATGTTACAATAAACAGAAGAAAAATAATGTGGTTGAAGTTTTATTTACATTAGTTTCATTTGGGGCTTTAATTCTTAAAGCTTCCCCCGTACTGTCGCAAACCGATCCATGGACTCTCCTGGCTGCACAGGACTGGCTGTGGGAGTAGCCACATTCGCATTCCTCCAGCTAATAGCCTGGCCTGCGGTCGCTGCAGCTACCTCGCTATAGCTAGGCCTAGCATTAGCCACCAAGCTGCAAAGCCGTGCCCTGGCCTCCAACCCTGACACTAAACTAAACCTTTGTGCAGCCTTTGACACCATTGACCACAGTATCTTAGTGCACAGATTAGAATGTGATATAGGTATTAGAGGAGCAGCCCTCTGCTGGTTTAAATCATATTTATCTAATCGCTACCAATTTGTTCACATCAACCAACAATCATCGCAGTCCTCCAGAGTTAATTATGGCGTGCCCCAAGGGTCAGTCCTTGGGCCTATTTTGTTTACACTATATATGCTCCCTTTAGGTAACATCATTAGAAATTAATTTTCATTGTTATGCGGATGACACACAGCTATATTTATCGATTAAACCTGACCAGACCAGGCAAATAGATAAACTAAGTACTTGTGTCCAAGACATAAAAAATTGGATGAGTGCCAATTATCTTTTATTGAACCCTGAAAAAACTGAAGTCGTTATAATTGGTCCTAAAAATGCGAGAGACTCCCTAACTGACCAGATAGTTACTCTGGACAGCTTAAGTGTAACACCCAGTGCCACAGTTAAAATTTAGGAGTTTTATTTGATCCAGATCTTTCATTCAAAATGCACATTAACCAAACTTTCAGAACAGCCTTCTTTCACCTGCGCAACATTAGCCAAAATTAGGAATATTCTGTCTAAAACGACTGCAGAAAAATTAATTCATGCATTTGTTACATCACGATTAGATTATTGTAACTCCTTACTTAAATGCAGCAGCAAGATTATTAACAGGATCAAATAGAAGAGAACACATCACCCCTGTGCTCTAAACCCTTCACTGGCTACCAGTTGAGTTTAGAATTAAATTTAAAATCCTCCTCCTTACATATAAAACCATTAATGGTATGGGCCCCTCTTATCTTAAAGATGATCTGGTTCCGTACCAACCCAATAGAACCCTTCGTTCTCAGAATGCAGGTTTATTGAAAGTTCCTAGGGTTTCTAAAAGTACAGTAGGAGCTAGAGCCTTTAGTTACCATGGTTACTGTCTTATGGAATCATCTTCCCTTTAATATTAAAGACGCTGAAACAGTCTCTACATTTAAAATTAGGCTTAAAACATTCCTGTTTGAGAAAGACTATGGTCAGGTTAGTTAAAAATGATGTGACTCATATATCATGTATACATGATGTATGAGTCACAGTTCAGTCTAGGCTGCCCTAGGAGTTAGAATGCTGGGGGAAGTACAGACACTGAGTTCTTTCTTCTCTTTCTCTCCCTCACACCTGTTTCTGTAATTTTTATAACCTATCTTTCATACCAAGTCTGTTCATGACTAGTCACCTGGAGCATTCATGAATTTTTCATGAGACATTCATATCAAACCTTTAATGAATGTGGAAGACAGGACGCCGACAAATTTTCAAAATAAAAGTCTAACAGTCTCACTATGGCACGAGCCATTATTTGACAGCCTGCTGGAGCGGATGGGAATGGAGAGGTGTGAGACCACACCTCTCCCATTCTCGGGAGCAGGACATGTTCTCTGGAGTCCCGCAAAAAAGGGAAAAGTGCCAAATGTATTTTTACATCTTTTATCTGGGGCAGATATGCGGTAGGTGAATGGCGGTTTTTGGTGCACCCCCCACCCCCGTGCACACGATGCAGGACAAAATCACTGTACTAATTGCCTAATAACAATAATAATAATAATAATAATAATAATAATAATAATAATAATAACAACAATTACAAAATACTGTATTATCTTATCTATTAAATACTGTATTAGTAGAAAATTTCACCCTTTAATACATACTAGTCACTCCAGTGGACAGGTATTCCACAGCTGTTCTCTTGTATATGGCATGAGATTTTGAGCACAGATATACTTGGGCTCTTGCTCAAGGTACTCCCAAGCGTACCAGCATACAAGGCATATTCCCCTGACCGCTTACTCAAATTTGAGTTTGCCCAGCAGAGTGCGACTAGGCCCGGAGTCTCAGATTTTCAAGGTCCACGCTTTGTCGCCTCATCCACCTGCTGCCATGGATGGTGGGGGAGAAATTTTAGTTGCTGTCCACCCGACCCTGAAACAGGTAGTATCAGCTTACAGGGGACTAACACGCGGAGAATAGGCTTGGCATCTGTAGCGTTTGGAAGACTAAGGAGGGTGGTGTGGAGTAGGAGAGACATCTCAAGGAAGCTGAAAATAAGGTTGTACAAAGCACTAATATGCCCCATAGCAACATACATATCAGAGACATGGACCCTTCGAGTGAAGGAGGAAAATGCTCTGAACACATTTGAGATGAGATGCCTTAGATCAGGGGTTCTCACACTTTTTTGGCCCAGGTCCCCCTTGGAGGGGTGAAATTTTTCCATGTCCCCCCTCATCCTCGCGATACTGAAAATGATAAAAAACCACTTCAACAATGATTATTATGAAACAATGATAACCTTTTTTAATAGTGCTTTTGTGCAAACCAGCCACATTTTCAGGTATTATAATATAAATGAACACTTCAGAAACAACAATTTTAAATTGACAGACAGACAGACAGACAGACAGACAGAGACTTAATGAGAGGGATGAGCTTGTCAAACTCAATATAACTATCAATGTACTTTCTCTTTTTAGGGTTAGGGCGTTTGTTTTTGTCATTGTCATTTTCATTGTCATTTCTTTTACCACTTCTTGAGGAACTTGGCGGACACAAAAATCGATCCATGTTCGCTGCAGGGTGGCTAAAAATAGCCTGTGACTCGCTCCGTCTCAATTTAGTCAAGCTGGCGTCAAACAGCGCTGTTACTTCCGCCCGCTCGCTACAAAATAAAACTTCTGCATTTCAAAATAAAACAGCAAAAAAAAAAAAAAAAAAAAAACCCCAAAAAAACTGTGAATAATTTCGCGTACCCCCTGGACATGCGCCACGTCCCCCTAGGGGTCCGCGGACCCCAGTTTGAGAACCGTGGCCTTAGATTGATACTCAGAGTGACTCTGAGAGATCGTTTGACAAATGAGGGAATAAGAAGAGAATTAGACATCGGGAAGACAATACTGGATGTGTTCAGAGAGAGCAGGAGGAGATGGTTTGGACACGTGGTCAGAACGCCACCAGAACAACTGATCCACAAGGCGTAAGGGGGTGAATTTGCTAGCCAAGGCCCAAGAGGAAGACCTCCCAAGACCAAATCAGAAAAGAAATAAGGATTCCATTACGGACTGCAGAGTGCAACATACAGAGGGAACATGAAGAGCAGTTGGCATTTGCGGGTGGTGTGAGAGCAAGGGACGGAAGACACCTGCGCTGATAAGTCAAGTCTCTTGTATATTAATTGGTTTTGTGGGTTATGTATCATCCAATATACAGACATTCATACTATTACTTTAACTTTGCTGTTCTTGATGAACAAAATAATCAAAGGGTCTTTTTGTTTGGCATATTATCTCCATGAATTAATAATAAAAGTAATAACTAGTATTAGAGTTTGTTAAAATATGAGAAATTAACTGAATTAGGGGTTTTTTTCTCCATTCATTTTTCACTTTCTGATCTAAGGTTATCATAATTCATGCACCAAAGGGTTAAAGTGAATATACATATACTTTATATTAAAAAGTTGATTATACAAATTGTGTCTTAAAAAAATGTGTATATAAATGCTTTGTATACTTTGTGTTAATGGAAAATAGACAGAAAAAAACATAGATAAGATAGTACTTTATTGTCATCATACAATTGTAGAACAAAATTTGTTCTCTGCATTTAACCCGTCCTTCTAAGGAGCAGTGGACAGCCATGGGCGGTGCCCGGGGAACCATCTACAGACGTGGAGCCAGGTTCATGGTCAGTTACCTGGCTGGAGGATTTTTACCCTAACAAACATGTTTATGGGTGATGGGAGAAACTGGAGGCACCGGAGGAAATCCATGCACACATTGGGAGAGAAAAATGCAAGCTCCACACAGAAAGGCCTGCACGGTCCGGGAATCAAACCTAGGCTGTGAGGCAAGAGCGCTAACCGCTCAGCCACCGTTCCGCTCAAACAGCATTGATTTGATGATTTGTTTGTAAAAAGAGTCTATACGCTTTCCTTCTTCCAACTCCTTTTTGAGTGGAAAAAAAATTCTCGAGCAGGCCTTGATGTTTTGTTGATATATTGTGCTTGAAGTAAAATTGAACTGTACTGAACAGACATAAATATACAACATACATATACAACCGCACTACGCATAGTTACTGGTTCCACATATACATTTTCGCATGTAATTCACACACGTGCACAGGCAGCAGCATTTGATCTGAGGCAAATCAATTAAACCAATTTCCTCTGTGGAGGGAGCAAAACAATCACAGATGAAAGGGGGGAGGGGATACTTACGTGCCATCTTCGTTGCTTCTGTAAAAGACCAGGAAAGGGTCGGACTTGCCAAAGAAATCCTTTTTGTCCAATTTGTTTCCACAGAACTGCATCATCACAGATTCCTAATGAGCAAGGATGGAGAAAGACACCCTTAAATTGTAAGAAAAATACTGAAATTTCAGATAACAAAACAAGCAGTGGGACTTTCTTTCACACCAGCAGAGGTAGGAAGCAACTAAGTATTAGTACTTCAATACTGTACTTAACTTTTTTTTTTTTAAGGTATCTGTACTTAACTTGAATATTTATTTTTCACTAACCTTTTGACTTTTCCTCACTCCACTTGTTCATAGATATCTGTACTGTATACTCCTGTCGTGGACTCTCTCTCTGTTCCCTGCTCTCTGTCCTGTCTAATTTTCCACACCTGTGCTCCCTCATTAACCTGCCAGCTGCAATGCATTCTCTCCTAATCAACCTCTGTATATAAACCCCAGTCTTCCAGTCCACCTTTGTCAGAACGTTGGCAAACCAACGCCTGTTACCTGTCCGAACTGTCACATCTCTGACTCCAACCTGAAAAGCCTGAACCGGAATCTTCTGCCTGAATTTAAACCAGAACCAGAACCTGTTTTGACTACGCCTCTGATCTCCAGCCCCGGTAAACTCAACCTGCCTTTCCGTTCTCTGACTAAGATTTTTGCCTATCCCTTGATGGTACTTCTGCCTGGCTTTCACCCCTCCCGCTGTTGTGTGTGTGTGCCCCCCCCCCAAGGACTTCCAGAATCGTGGCGAGTGAGCATGATCTACCAACTCCAGACACCAGCTGGACCAGATGCCACTCTATCACCGGGGAATGCACACACACCAACGCCCCGTGACACCAACACACCCGACCTCATCTAATCACCGAAGCTAAGCAGGTCTGTATCCAGATGGGAGACCACCCCACACGTGGTCACCAAACCTTCTTTGACTGCCACAACCAAAACCTCCAATAAACTGTCTTAAATTGTGAAGCTTTTGTGGTCCGAATTCTGTCTGGTCCCTGACAACTCCTTACATTCTAAGAATATGCATGACTTTTTCAAACTAAACCGAATAGAATCGTAACTTTTTTCAGTATGTTAACATGCACTACACTAAAATTTGTCCTATGCCTTTGCATTGCATGACTTTTTGGACACCAGGTCAGATTATTACTGTCTGTTGATCATCGCAGAGAAAAATGACTGCCTTGAATGTTTGACTTCCTGGTTATAGATATGCAGACTTTCTTTATAGGTGTCACGGTTAACCTGTCGTTTGTTTTTTCACCACCTGCATTCTGCCTGTCTGCACAACCTTTTTTTTTTTAGCTTCACTGAAGCAGCGCACAACCAGGGTGGCTTTGCCTTTGGTGACAGGACTTTGGTCTTTATTGGGGTGATGAAATCAAGGACCGTTTGAACTTTGGAGCTAAAATTATTTACGAAGTCATCGACAGGATCTGAGGGCAGTAGTGGTGATGATAAGACTTTTATCTCATCATTTTGACTTTTAAGTCTCAATTTTTTCTCTTTTGTCTTTTTTTTTTAAGTACCTACAAATTATGACTTTATCTTAATATTCACTTTTTCCATTTTTCCTGAATTTCCTGTCCATTTAGTAACTAAACTGAATACTGTGACTGAGTAAACACAATAACTCACTTGTCAAGGTGTTGTCTTTGGATAATTTTGAAACTTTTTCAGATTTCTACAGATTTTAGTAAATATGAAAATTCTGATTATGTATGAATTAATTATTATGGCAAAAAAGCAGTTTTACATTTTACTTGATTGCAATTGAGAAGTTGTAGTTCTTTACTTTCATTTAAGTAAAGGAGTTGAATCAGTACTTCTCCTTTTACCAAAATAGCTTCCCTTCTGCAGAATGTGAGTACTTTTGATAACTCCGTACACCACCCAAAAACAAGCATCAAAAATCCACACTTACTCTGCAATTGTTCAGCTCCTCTGCTTTGACAATTATGGTCCCGCATTTCTTTCCTGGAATGCCCCTGCAGATAAAACGTCACAAAACAGAAATAAGATCAGAAAACCACCAAGTAATACGGAGTTGGGCTCACAACTTTACGTACCCTCACATAATTTGGCATTTTTTTTGGTAATTTTTCAGAGGATATCAATGATAATACTATTCTACAAATAAAACGCTCTGGAATAAAACTAATGAATAGGGTGTGGAATGTGCTTCCAGCACAGCTACAATCAATGACTGAGCTAACTGTTTTTTAAATCTCAGGTAAAAAAATATGTGTTTAGGCAAGCGTTTGACATGTAGTCGATTGTCCATGTTTGTTTGTTTTTGTTTTTTTTAATTTGTCTGCATTTTGTTCACATTGTTAAACTCCACAGAGGGGGAGTCAACATTGTTTGAGA